>JAVLUE010000198.1:0-77005 GCA_034190945.1 Octodonta nipae
TAAACAATGTAATTTCTTCACGGAAAAAAAACAGGCAGTTAAAAGACTTTAAGATAATATTCTGGAATGCCTTAATTAATTATTAGATGATAAATTCAAAAATCAATATGGTCAATCAATTTTAAAGCTATCGAATAAAGTTTTACGAAAAAAAAATAGCAATAACTGAAATAACCTTATTATTATGATAAAAAAAAACTAATGAAAAAGTAAAAAAATCCAAAAACGAAAGTTTAGAAATTGAATAACTAAGAAGTTGTAATGTGTGAGATGAATTTTGACATCAAAAACTAACAAATACATTAAATGAATTGAAAAGCAAAAAAAACAAAATTTGATTCAATTCTGAAAAGAAAAAGTTTTTTTTGTTTTCTGTTGTTGTAACTTGTTCTACATCCGCATATAAACGCTCTTTCTACCTTTAAAATGTTGAATCGATAAAAGAAAATTGAATTTGAAAACTTTAATTTGAAACTTTACAACAATCAAAACAAAAAAACACAAAGCCTCTTTACAAATCTCAACTCAGAAAAAAGTTTTATGTTAAAACTGGTTCAAAGGTCAAACAATTTGCCTAGTGTTTGTAGTATTTTTCGTTACACTTCTATAGTTTTTATAATTGAATTAAACATAATTAGGCTTTATCAAACAACAGGCGATGTTGGTTTGAACAGAGAACACAATATATAGAATACGCTTTATTTATACATCGATTCAGAAATCCTTGCCATTTTGCAGGACAAGCAAAACAAAATAGAAAAAAACGTTTTTCAGCTAGTAGAATTGTTTTTCAATATCAAAATGAAAAAATTCTAAAATAACTTTTTTAAGGAAAATTATTACAGCAAAATTTGACAATTCTTCAAAAGTATAATTTTACTGATTCAAAGTTTTCATAACTTGAGCACAAATTTCGTGAACCATTTTTTAGTTGACGAAGTTGTCTTGAGGCCCAATTGTTTTCTAACAATAAAATTGAATTTTGTATACAAAACAGAACTTTTCTGTTGAAATAAAATTATTTTGAATCACAGAAAGAAAATTGAATTGAAGAATAACTAAGTTTCAAAAAAAAACCAAATTAAAAAATAAAATGTATCAAACAAGCATTCACATTTTTTAAAGATAAAGATATTTTTTAAAACAAAAATTTTTGTTTTTTTTTTCTTAAAAATAAAAAGAAATCTTAGAAATAACGCACAATTGTATCTTTGGTTATCACTATATATGCGTTTAAAATAAATTTTTAAAAAATTTAATTTTAATCAGATCTTTAAGTAGAGAAAAAACAATTAAAATTTCGGAATAAGTATCATTTTTTTCCGTTAAAAAAAAGATATTTTTGTTAAGTTTTCTCTATCTTAAAGTATAATAACGAAAAATGTGTCAATGAAATGAATGTTTCCATTCAATATTATCAAACCCATTTTTTGGGTTTTTTTCTCTATATTATTTTATTTACTATGTGTGAGATATTTAACAAATGATAATATTATTTTTTTCATTATTTTTGTGAATCGTATTCGTTATTGCGATTATTTTATGCCAAACGACGCCACACAAAGTTTTATCATCAAGATAATCTTCTTGTTTTATCAAGATTCTAAAGAAAACTATTTAGGTCATTACAGAAAGAAATAGATTTTAGATGGAAAATAAATTCAATCTGTTTTATTAAAGTTTCTTAGTTTCTTCTAATTTTATTAAGTCGCTTCCGAATAATAAAAAAAAACAAAAATTATTTTTACGATTGTTTTTTTTAAAATAAAGATTATACAACAACGCAAACAGTAGTTCATTAAAACACCGATTTATCGATAAAAAAAATGAAAAAAAATTTGTTTTATAATTTTCAATTAATAATTTATAGAAATATTCATAAAATACAGCTTGATTAATTTTAAAATGAAAATACAAATTTAAAAAAACTTTAAATATGCATTTTTTTAATGAAAAAAATTAAGTGACTTTGTTAAAATAGTCTTTAGCTAGATTTCTGCGCAAGGTTAGTCTCCAATAAATTATAAATAATTTGAAGTTTCGTTTGAATGACCCAATAGATCGCTTTGAACTGGAACAAAGGTCACAGAGGGTGAATACGAGGTCTTTTAAAACCATATTGAAGCGGCATGAAAAAAAAATTTATTTGGAAAAAATATACAAAGGTCATCAAAAGTGAGGGCAATATTGATTAGTTTAGAGTTTTGATTTGTTTTTTTTAAATAAAATGTTTGAAAAACAAATTAAGAGAATAATATTGTTCTAATACTCGATCTGAATGAAAAAAAATTATATTTATTAATATTAGTTTTTTTTCTTGAAAGCGATCATTTGATAAAATTTTTTAAAATAAAAATAGTTGGTTTATAACAAATTTTTAATTCTTTTAAAAACATAATTTTAACCAAAAAACCCAAGTTTAGCAGCGTTTATTTAAGAAAAAAATTATTTCTTAATTTTATGATTTGGTGCTTTTTATTAGTTTTTTGATTTCAAATCTCTATTTGTAAACGTTCACTTGAACGTTTTCTTTATTTAGAAATCATGCATGTTAGTTTTTTTTGTTTTAACTGAAAAATCGTGCTCGAGTTTTTTAGTATCTACCTGATAGATTCAAAAAAAAAACATCGTTTGGTTGCTGTCAAGTTTTTTTTTTTAGTTGTTGACGAATGGCAAAGGCTATACCCATTGATTTAAGCAGAAAGAAAATCAACTCAAGTAGATTGCACATCATTTGAAAAAAAAATCAACTTGCTGCAACAACCTTTTCTAGATTTCTTCTATACGCATACTTAATCACTGTGAGTTTAAATAGAGAAAAAGTTTGGCCTGGACAAAAAAATATGAGTTTACTTACCGTAATTTTACGAATATATTCTGTGTTTAAAAAAAACAAATTGAAAAAATTTCTTTTTTCTATAAATTTTTGACTTTTTAGTTGAAATTATGTGTCAAAATTTGAGTTTCAACTCTGTTATAGGAAGAGAAAATCTCAATAGAGTTTTCAACAATCAATTGAAACAACATTCAACAAATAATACACCTGTCTTTGGGACTTGAGACACGGTAAAGCCACGGTACCTGAATAAGAAAACCTTCTTCATCTACTTTTATTTTGAAAAACGATGATGATTGAGATCAGCGTGTAGTGTTTTCAGTAAAGTCTATGTTCGTTGCCCATTATTTGTTGACTGAAAATCAAAAAAACAGAATATATGAAAAGAAGCAAAACAAGTCACAGATAACTTAAATGTCAAAGGTCATTAATGAAAAATAACATGAGAAACTAAACGAATAAAGTAAAAGAACAAGAAGAATAAGAAAAAGTAAAATTTTAAAATAAATGGATAGAGAATTGAATAAGGACAAGTTTGCCTAAGGCAAGTTAATTCTATGCACAAACGCACACACACCACGCACATGCACAACAAAGGATGTATGATGAGGGAGTAATAAGCGTTCCCAAGAGCACACACCTGTATATAATTAGTGAAATTGTCATCCGCACATTTGAATGATAGCGATAGTGAAAGAAGAAGAAGATGAAGATGATAATGATTGTTGAAGTTATGAAGAAAACAGAAAGAAAAATGGAAAACAGAAAGAAAGAAGCTCAACAATAAAATAAGCTCAAAACAAACGAACGATCATTTTTTTTTCTAGATGATGATCAAATAGTGATAAAGAACAAATCAAATTATCAATGCCAACTGGTTGTGTTCGATAATATAATCCCAACACACGTGTAGCAATCTTTTTATTTACTTCTATAATCAGGTTGATGACTTGAAAAGTGATGTGTTCAATCAAATCATACTGATGAGTGAAAGACCTGCTTGTGGCAAACTGCTATCAAGCGGTTATCATAGGGAAAAAATTGTTATATAATAATAAAGTTTCAAGCCAATATTCTTTGAAAAAAAATTTGAAAGGCCATTTATTTTATTTTTTTATAAACTCGAATCTAGTTAATGTATAAAAAAAATCGACAAAATAAATTAGAATGATTTGTCTTCTGTGTACTCAAGAAATTAAAAACCAATGAAAACCTACAACCACTAATAAATTTGAACTAAAAAGCTGAAAAAAAGCCACGCTTCTATTATCGTATGAAATAAACTTGGAAAAAGAAACGAGTCAAACCTCTACAATAACATTTTGTTGAATTTAAAAACGACACTTGAACTGAAGAATATAATGAATGTGTCTCAAGAATATTTATCAAGTCAGGTAAATGGTAATAGCTTTGATAAAGGCAAGTTTAATAACAACAAAAAAAACAAAGAGTTGCTTATTGTTTAATTTTGTTTGTTTGTTTAAAATATACAATAAAAGATGCTTAAAAATTTAGAAAAGTACATCTTCATTTTCTGGGTAAGACTCTGATAAAAAAAAGAGATAACGCTTTCATAAAAAAAAGAAAATGACTGAAAAATAGTGAAAAATGTGAGAATGAGAACCCAAGGTGAATTGAATAAAATTAGCAGCAAAGAACTTTTTCAAGTTTTTTTTTAAACAGGTAAAAGTGTAGCAAGTGTGTAATGAAGTTGAGTTTTTTTTTTGTTTCACACACACAAACGAATAAACATAGTTTTAGAGACTATGATTTAAATTTCTTTTTAATCCAACTGAAACTGTCGTTTTCAGCGTAATGTAGTTTCCTGTTTTCTCAGAAGTTTTTTTTTCTCTAATTCTCTCACGACATTGTCATCCTCAGGGAAAATATGATTGAATCGGTACTATTATGATCAACATACAGTGTTCATTAAACTGAAATAGCAATTCAACAAGCTTTACTTGAAGAAACTACTTTTTCACTGAAAAGGAAACTAGAACATTACAAATTAATCATAATAGGGTTAATTTGGAACGATTTTTCTTTCAATCGTTTCTATTTTGAGTTTTCATGGAAAACACTTTTTTTGTTTGTTTATTTTTAATTTTTTTGGATATTAATTTCAGTTTTTTTAGTCGACTTTAATTCTCATTATTGAAAGACGTCTAGATACAATAATCCAACCAACTGATACGGATAATTTTGAGACAATATCAATTTTAATAACAGAGCTGATAAAAAAAACTAAAACTTCTAGAAAAATTTAAATGTTTTCTGAAATTCAAAATAATTGTACACAGTAGTATTTATTTCTATTATATTGTTTTGTGTTTAAATTTTTTTTTTGTATATTTGCTGCTGTTTTAAATTAGTAACATTCGTTTTCATTTTTTTAGTTTAGTTTTAGATATTGTTTCTTTTCAAAGGAAAACGAATAACTTTTCGTGATTGAGTTTGATTATTATCATCAGTGTTTCAGGTTGGTGTTGTGTACACACACACACACACACACACAATAGAATATATCAATATCATAATTTCAATTAATTGCTTAAAAAAAATTGAAACGTCTTCAAGCAAAAGTATATATTTTGTTGTTATTATATTGTATCCTAATAACAATGTTGCCAACCCAGAAACAACGATTACATTTGTTGTAAAGCATTTACACACTTTTCGCACATTGGTTTTTTTTACAAAAACTAAATCAAATTATACTGGATAATAACTATTCGAAAAAAAGAGTTTAGAACTTTATTTTAGTATGATTTGTAAAAATCAAAAAACAAATTTAAAAGCTCAGCTTCTTTTTTTTAGAAACGAAATCGAACAAATAGTTTTGTGTTTTCTTGTTGCTTTTTTTTGTTCACTGTGTTGAAGTGGCGCCCATCCGATAAATCGGGGATGTCGTAATCTGTAAATGATCATCATTAAAGCTTTTTTGTAACTTGGTTTTTTTCTATCTCAAACTTGACCACGAGTCATCATTATTATCAAGACTATAAATGGATCGAGTTAAAAAAAAAAAACACAGCAGTTCAATAAATCGAATGAAAATCTGTTTTTTGTTGTTGTTTGGGTGGAATGAGTTCAGGAAAGAAATGAACTACTAAGTGTATTGACAATCAATGGTTTGTTTTTTTTATCCATAGCATCATCATAGCTTGATTTTACATGAAACCTAAGGCTGACAAGCGTAAAATAATTTTATTCTTTTTTCGAATTTTATATCAGATCATCGAGAAAGTTTTGAATATGTAGATATTTTCGCTCCAAACACGCTAACAATATATTTTTCTTCAAGAGAGTAAAAATGTTAGTTTGATTAATTATTAATTTATAAAATGATTTTGAATTTTTTTTTGTATTATTGCATTTAAGAATATTGAATTAATCTTATTTAAAACTATGTAACAAATATGGCAAATACAAAGCGTGAAATTTTTCCAATTTGAGTTTACTTGGAAAAAATTGCTACTTTAATGTGTGTTTTTCTTCAAAAAAAGCAATTTTTTCAAGTTCTGAATCACTAAGAAATTGTAGTCAGAAAAGGTTGTTTTTTGTATTGTTTAACTGCTCATTTTCTTATTATTTATTCGAAATTAGTGGTTTCAGCTGTTGACAATTAATTGATCAATTATTTCTATAAAAAATCATCTATAATAATTGAGTAATTTCAGAAGTATTTGTTTTTAAACTACTCAAGTATAAAACAAAAAACAAAAGGATTGTGTTGGATCATTGTTACTGATCATTTTTGAAACTCACGAATGACTCACTTCAACATGAAATAGAAAAATATGTTCGAATAAAGAAATTTAATCATATATAAAAAAATATTCAAAAAAAAAATCATTCATTCATAACGCGACCAAATAATAACAATATATTATGGTATTGTGCTTTGAATAATACACTATCGAATAATAATTTATCACATAAATTGTAACGCTTCCTGGTAAATGGTGTTTGTAGTTTGTCATAGTATGTTGTCAATTTTGTATAGTTCACAATCAAAAAATTTATATGCGAACAACAATTGTGAAACAAGTGAAACAACACACTCAAGTCAAAACACAAAAATTTTTAATAAATCACCATCCTCAAGATGATGATTAATTCTGTTTCAATTGTGTCAAAAACCTATTGACAACACAAAAAAAACCATTATTACACAAAGTTCTTTTCTGTTTGTTTGTAAAACTCTCAAAATAAAAAAAAAATAAAACGTTTTTAATATATGATTATAATTTTTGGTTAATTGATTTTCAATTTTCAAGATCTTTGGAAAAAAAACAAATAATCTTACCTTTTAAGGATATTCCTTTTTGAAGCCAAAATTTGATCATTTAAAAAGAAAATTTTTTTTCTTAAATGTCTTAATCTCTTTTTTATTTGAATACCTTCAATCCAATTCGAAAACTTATGAAAGTAAAACTAAATTTTAATTTTTTTTTTTTTCATATGTCTAATTCGAAATATTGATAAGGGCTTTAACGAGTGTCTTGAATTAATTAAAAAATTTATTAAATTAAACACTTTTGTACAAAAATTTTTAAAAGACTAAATTTTATTGAAAAATTGATCTGAAACATCTTTCAACAAGATTTATGATAAAATAATTTTTCTTAATATTCAGCCAGGTTTATTTTCTTTATAATTTTACTATGTTCTAGATATTTTTTTTGAGTGATATTTTTGCCAATTTTAGCGCGCAGAATATCAAAATAATCGACAACTATCTGAACAGTTTTTTTTTTTGTTATTGCGCAAATGTGTGGGCGTTGTGCTTTAGAACAAAAAAAACTTGTGTTCCTTGCGAGACAGAAAAATAGAACGGCTACTTTATTATTGTTGTTGTTTTTTTTTTCTTTTGATACAAGTACAGACGACACAACGAAGTGCGGTAAAAAAAAAAAAGCGTATAACGAATGTTGTGTTTAACAAACGTGTATATACGAAAGCGTGTGTTTAGTTTTATGTTTGCTATAAGCTGCGCCATTCGATTGCCGACCATCATTGTATTAGGTTGTTCGGTTTCTTGTTTCTTTTTTTTTTTTTTGGCTTTCAATTGTCAATGTGTTTTTGTGGCTCTTTGAAAAAAGTGTGGTCGGTTTTTTTATATGATAATCTCTAATTATTATTATTTTTTTACGAATTTAATTTTTTTACGATAAACGATTTGATTACAAATTTAAAGAATATATAGAAATATTCTAGAAGTTTTTCCATGCTTTCTCAGCGATCTTTTTTCGAAATTGTACCAGAATTATTATTTTTTTTGTTTCTCCAAATTTCTGAACATTTTTTTTTTTATATCGTCAACTGTTCGCAGATGTTTCAATTCGGTTTCTTATCTAATGTTGTTATTTTTTCACAAAACCTACCAACCCAACCAAACAACATCGTGAACGCTGAACCATTATCATCATCAGTGTCAGTCAGTCTTTCAAATCTACTAATCTACTTGTTGTGTATCCACCAAGCTAATTGATTATGGTAGTAGCAATAGTCAATGCAAAAAACAACAGTCCCCAAAAAAAAGAAAATCATATGTATTTTTTATGACACCAGAAAAGAGAAGAAATCGAATTTCTGATAGCTACAACAACAAAGACAAGAAATATCATTCTTCATGTTCAAGTGCAAATTTACTCACTTCAAATAATAAAAAAAAACCAACCATACAACAATTTGTCCAAAAAATTTTTCTGTTTGTTTTATGTGTGGTGTAACAATTAATGTAATTCATAAACTGCTTTTCTAGATCCAAAAAAAATCGCAGAAAAAAATCTGTTCATTAGATAAAAATGTTTTTTTGATTTAAAAAAATTATTTTCAAATCATAAATTGAATTATCATGTTTTTGATGTGTTCATGATGATGATGATGTTTGTTGCTAGGTTGATAAATTTTTAATCTTCATATATTTGAATTTTTTTTTTCCTACCCAACAACAACAATAATGCTTCAAGTTGTTTGTGTGCTTGGTTTTTTTTTCCCCTAAAACTCACACAATAATAGACTTTTGATAAATTTGTTCTCGAAAATATAGATTTTTTCAACAAAAAAAAAGAAGTTTTACACGCCTCAACCGAACGCGTGTGTGGTCCGATTTTTTCGACTTTTTAAAGACGTTTTGTTTTTCAAAAAAAAATATCAACAACCCAATGATTTTGAGGCAAAAAAAAATAGTGAAACAACCCAAGAACAATGATTTTACGTGCTCAAACATTGAATGAACTTTTAGATACTCACGATACTGGTAGCTGTGTCACAACGACCAGCACGACAAGCTGCAGCTCGAGCAGTAGCGGAATCGGAGACACTTCGTCATGCGGTGGTAGCTCTAATAATGATTATCCATCGATTCCACCACCACTGCCTCCACATTTGCAGATCTCAAAATTCCAAAAAGATTTGATTCCATTGAATTTGGTACCTCTCGGTATTCCAACATCAAATGTAACTATTCGGCCCTCATCTTTGCCCTACAACGCATTTTCAGTTTCAACATCATCTTCTTCATCTTCACCTGCTTCCTCTCATCATTCAAATGGAGTCAATGGTGGAGTTTATCTTAATCAATCATTGCCTCATCACCCTCATCAGCAAATATCAATTGCTAATTTAAACTCGACAACTTATTCAAACTTGTCAAATTTATACTCGAATTATGCAGTACCCAGTCAACTAATCAATAACAATCAACCATTTTTATCTAAAACCACAACATACGCAAACTCTATTCAATGTATTTCATTAGAATTGGAGAAAGATGAAAAAGGTGAGCTGGGTATTTTTATCACTGGTCGTCGAACTGCTGATGGCTCCATGGGATACGTAGTGGCCGGCCTAGAGACTGGTAGCCCAGCACATCGGTGAGTAAAAATTTTTTGTTTGTTTACATTTTTTTCTTAAAAATCGAATACCTATCATGTTATTTTTCGATTATTAAAATTATTTGTGAAACTTTTATTGAAAGTAATGGGTTCAAAGTTTTTTTCTGAAAATCCTTTAAAAAGAAAAAAAACAGGTGCACGTGCAGGAGAAACAAACACAGATGCCAAAATTTTTAAAAAAATAACTGAATCAAGCAGATGTTTTTCACTAAACAAATAGCCTTTTAACACAAGAAAAACTTATCTGAAAAACACCTTTTTTTATTTGAAATATATAATTCACTATTCTTTTTCATTTAAATTGAATTTTTCATCACAAACAACAATGTTGATGACCATCATTTAGCGATATTTGTTATTATCGATTATTTTAGCACCTTACGACTCATCAAAAAAACTAATGTGTTATATTTCTTCGACAAACAATTAAATTATTATTTTTTTTGTTGAAAAACTACGTAAAAATGCATTACAAATTTTTTTATTATTATATTTGTTTGAGAAAAAAAATGTGCGCTCAGGCATCGACTGTTTTATTTTGTCTGTTGGCTCACAGAAAAATTGTGAGACAAATCTCAATGTCAAAAGCATTCTGCTTTTTTACAAAAACTTTATCGTGCTAATTATAAAAATGTGTCTTCAACACGAGAAACGTTTTTTCGATTCGATTTCAATCGTTTTACAACGAAAAAAAAACTGATCAAAAAATAAGCTCTCAACAATTCAATTTGAAAAGAGCATAATTTACAAATACATTTCAAAATGAAAATCGTTATTAGAATCGCTGCCAAATTTAATATAATTTCTATTGAAACGAAAGAATTTCTTTTGTACTGACAAAAAAAATACACTACAGAATAATTTTAAAAATTGATGCTTCTAACAAATGGAAGAGGAAGAAAAGAGCCTTTTAAATTGTAGCTTTCTATCATCATTTTTTTCTTCATGAATTTTAAAATATTTTTTTTCGATTAGAAACAAAAATTTTAAATTGAGTGAAATTCGATAAAGTTGGAATTTTAGCGTTGCAATTTTTTCAGTTCAAAATTTTTAAAACTCAATTGAAGATTTTGAGCTTAAAAGTGAATTGTCAGAAACAAAAAAAAAATTTCTTCTTTCAAGAATATATTATTAAATATCGAATTAACCGACGACTCTTGAAAAATAATTTGAATATTTTAGTTTCGAAAAAAATTTTTTTACGGAAAACTGCTTCTATTCAAAATATCTAAATATTAATGGAAAAAGATGAATTTTAGGGAGAAAAACTTAAATTTAATTGGTTCTAATTGAGACTTGAAAATTAAAATGAATAGTTTTTTTTAAATTTAAAAAAATGGGTTTAAAAAACTTTTCAACTGTTCTAAATTGTCTGTGAAATATCTCTAGAGTTCTTTTCATTTCAAAAAACGACATTGCAATATAATCATCATTAATATTAGTTTCTATATCACTTACACAATATCAGAGAATGACTTTGAGGTTTGTGTGTTTGAAAAAAAATGGTGATACAAAACTTAGGCATGTACACACACACAAGTTTTTTCCTCGAAAAACAAACGAATGATGTGATATTAAACGGTAGAAAAATAACAACTAGATTATAATTATGTTTTTACCGTTATTATTTCCTGATAAACTTGCTATTTATATGTCATTTTTTTCTATGACTTTAAATGTGCATGAAAATAAACGGATCATACATTCTATTGAATCACTCATCTACGAATAATTTCTTTTTAAGAAAATAGAGGAAGCAAAGAAACGAACATTCGCAAACAACAATGTACGCATAACGATGTATAAATAATAACCCTCATAATAATGATTGTGGTCGGCCACCAACCCCCCAACTTATGAAATTATAATTATCATTACAATAATATCCAAGTATGGCATATTCTTTACATTAAAGATAAACTTTGTTTAATATTAAATAAGATAATTTTACAAGGGAAGAGAAATAGAAACAAATTTTTATTATTAATATATTCCTGTGTATGGTGGTGTGTCATCTTCAATGTTCAAAAAAATATTAGTATTCTATTGCAAGCACTGCCTAGTCATTTAATAGAAATTGATAATTTTGTTTTTTGGAATAAAATTCTCTGGGCCTTTTATTGTTGTTTACAAATTTACATAAATTGAACGTTCATTGAATTTCTATGACATTAACATGATAAATTTTTCAGCATTCTTTGCTGTAAATTGTAAAAAAGTTTTGTCAAGTTAGCTTCAAACGCCAATTTTTTTCCACATCCTCTCATCTTTTAAAAGCTAAATTTTTTTCTGTTTTAAAATTAATTTGTTAATCAGCTCACGCATTTTTTTTAGGTTAGTTTTTGTCGTATCTTTATTGGGAAATCATTTTAGTGAACTTGTTTTTCGAAATTTAAAAAATCTTTTTAATCTTCAAATAAATTACATTTAAAAACTCACACTTTTTTTCTCTAGTCAATATTTGGATTGATTTTTGTTAGTTGGTTGTTTTCAGAGCTCTTTCCAGACTTTATCTAATCGAAAAAATGTCGCCTACACACCAGAAAAAAAGCATAAATTCAACAACTATCACAAAAGACTCAATATCATGAATTGGTTGTGTATGCTCTTGCTTGTTTAACCAAAATATCAAGGCGTCAAGGATTTTATTAGGCTGTTTCAAAAAAACTTTTTGTTTTTCATGTGACTCATTCGACGATATTGAATGCTAACAAGAGTACTATTGATGCCTCGACCCAACATCATACAGTACTCTTTTAACTTTTGTTTTTATCATAAATTTTGGCTCGAGCGTAACCGTATCTTGGTGTTTGATCTATGAATTAAACTTGCTAAAGCTTTTCACCAGCAAAATGAAATAAAATTGCCATATCGTTCATTTTCTCCACCAACACATCAACAAAAATTTAGCTTGATCAAAATTTTTGTTTTTTCCCATTTTTCAATCAATTTTTTCACTTAATGTTTTTTTATCTACTAAACAAACAAACGAAATAAATGAAAATCGTTATTTTTGATCAATTTATTTAGTATAAAACAACAACTCAAATAAATAAATTTATTTCAGATTTATAATAGATTATTAGAAAAAAAAGCTCACTAATAGGAATGTTTTGTAATGCTAATGTTTTTAAAAGCTTGGTTTTGTTTTTCAAATTGAATTCTGTATTTGAATGAATAAATGAAAGGCAATTCAGTTTCTCATTTACAACATCCAATAAATAGTTAATTTTTTCAAAGTTAATCTGTTTTTCATTGTTTTTTTCGATTTGCTATCTAATAATCCTTGTAAATTTGAGGACTTTTTAAATTTTTTTACTGTTTTAGTAAATGAGTAAAGGAGTTTGCCTTGAAATGCATTAGTTTTGTTTTTGGTATTCGAAACCAACTTCACTATAATTGATGGATGATGATAAATGCTCACAATGTTTGTCATTAGGGGTTTTTTTAGTGTTCCATTGAGATTTGACTAATATTAAAAAATCTCATCTCAATGATTCATCGCTCGGGAATTTAAGCAGTCTATATGAGATTTTGTATGTTCAGTTCAATTGACCAAACAAATTTTGAAAGAAAGGAAAAATTTCATATTATACGATGAAGAAATGCGATTGATTTTGCACGATCCGATGGAAATTCATTTGAAGCGTTAGTTAATGTTGGTAGATCAGTTGATTTGTGTTTTTAGTAGGTAATACTGTAACAAAATGAAATCATATTTCTTCTTTTTTTTTGTTCACTGGAAACAACTGGAAAATCGATAGTCAAACTTTTTTTTACTAACCCAAAATGTTGCTCTTGTTCAAACAGAAAAGTCGACTGTTTGGCGGTGTAACAAAAACTTAACTTCCAAAATAGAGAGGGAAAAAACTTGAATATACTTTTATTATGGCGCATTTCACTTTGCACTTTCATTTTGTTTGCTTGCCTGCATTTAATATCATTAGTTCACTGGGCATTATTATTGAAATAAGGTGCTCCACCAAAAAAGTAAATAAATTTCATTCAATATTATCATACTCTTTTATATATGATACCCTCTCTCTTTCTCTCTATTTTTATTTAGTTTCCTTCTCAGGTCTTACCCGTATAGTACATTGCTCTTTAAAAAAATTGGAAGTTTTAAAAAATACCTGTTATGTCAAAAAAAAATTATCTCTTCAATTTTAGAGCTTTTAATTTGATGATGTTTGTAAACGTCAATGTGTTTTTCACACTTTTTTTGGTCATTTACTAATTCAAACATGAAACATGTTTTGAATTTATGTGTGGCCACAACTTAACACACGTTCACTTGAATGAAGGCTTTTTTGGGAAGTTCTGGAACAAAACACAAATAAACGAGATTTTGGCCAAGGTTTATTGTGTTTTTAACATAAAAGAAAACTATATAATCTTCCCTTTAATTTATAATTAATTGTACAAAATGTATTTGCTGTTGTAAAGTGCCAAAAGATTTTTGGATTAGTAAATAATAAAAATAAATGAGATCTTGGGTTTTTTTTTTAAAATAAAGATCTCAGTTTGTTTTCTAGAATTTTATTTTAATGATAATTTTAGCAGGAAATTCTCTAACTTATGGCTGAATTTGACAGAAAAAAAATCTTGGATAGTTTTTTGTTTGGCAATGAATAAACAATTTGGTTTTATTAGCAAAATATGTTTAACGCTTATTCCGTGATAGTCTCTCATGCGATGAGGTCATCAACGACCTCAGGAAATACCAGCGCTATTTTTTTTGCGAATTTTATTTAATGATACTCACCTCTCAAACTCTGCATTGAAAAAAAGATTTCAATGCTAAAGTCGATTTGTAATCGATTTTTTTGGCACTATTCGATTTATTGGAAATGGTCAAGTCCAATTTTTGGGTTGCACCCATGATTTAGTTTTTCTCTTTTTTTCTTGCTTTTTCTGTAGTGTCACGTGTGTACATTTTCATCACTCTTCTTGTCAATCTCATTACAATCTTAATAAAAGTGTCAAAAACTGCCTCAAAAAAACAAACGAGAATTTTTAGAAAAAATTTTATTAATTGAAAATAATTTCCATTGGGAATCATATGAAAGTATTTTGAACTTCATGTTTAACTATTTATAGAAACTGTTGTTGACATCAGCCTATTCATTAGTTTCAAGATTA
Organism: Octodonta nipae; assembly: GCA_034190945.1. Classification (NCBI taxonomy): domain Eukaryota; kingdom Metazoa; phylum Arthropoda; class Insecta; order Coleoptera; family Chrysomelidae; genus Octodonta; species Octodonta nipae. Next base: position 14,881 of record JAVLUE010000198.1, read on the forward strand.
GTTTTTTTTAGTTAGATTGAAATAATTGATCGACTTTTGCATTCAGTTTGTTGATTTAGTGTTAAAATTCATGAATTTCAATAGTTGTCGCTCGATCTGATGGTGCTCGATAATATAATCGGCCGGTTAATTCGACCAGAGAAAATTCTCAAAAAATTAATGTATGCAAGAATAGGCTTCTTTTTGTTGCTTTTGCTTTATTCGATCATCTTGTTAATTCAATGTAAAAAAAGGCCAAGAATTGATCAAATTAAACGGTGACAACTAAACTACCACTGTATTATAAATTCGATTCAAAATTTTTTCAATTAAAACAAAGAACGTGACCCTTGGACTGCATTTAAATTCATTAATTTTAAATAAAGGAATGAACAGTTTATTAATTAAAAAAGTAAATAAATTATTTAGGAAGATGCAAGAAATTTCGAGTTTTTTTGACAAAGAAAATTCTGTTTCTAAAACTCATGTTCCAAAAAATCGATGTTTTAAAACCAACTTGAGAAGCCTAATTTGATGCTATTTATTTTCAAAAAATAATTCGTTTGGTTTTAAATTTAACATTAATTGTTACTTTAGCAGAATTTTCAGAAAAATATTTCATTGATTCATTTATTTAAATTTCGTAAAATTTTATTAATACATCTTTAATTGCTGAAGAAACAACAAAAATTAAGTTTTTTTAAGCATTAGATTATATTAGCTTTTGGTGAAACGAAAATATCTGTCCTTCAAACAAAGCTTCTAAAGTTTGAAATAAAACTAACTAAATCTTTTTGTGGCAATTAAACTATTAAAATTCACGGCTTATTCTCTTAAAAAAACTTGGTGACATGAAGAGTTAGTACCTGCTACCCATTCACTAAAAGTAAAACTGAACTACAGGAAGAAGCTTTCATCTTCCTTTCAAATATTCACTAGAAAAAAGTTTTAACTCAAGAAATAATACTTGGTTTATCACTAGATCACAAACTTTTTAAGATAAAAGCATTAAAAGTTTTATTTTTTTTAAATGCTATTATTTTTATCGAAGTGAGAGTTAAACAAGACATTTAATCAAATTTTTTTTGAAAAATTATTTCAAAATTTAGATTTATTTACTGCTGTATATTTCTTTTGAATTGAAATGGAGTTTTTAATGAATCAAATTTATTTAAACTGTCTGTCGAATCCATTGTTAGGTTTTTTTTCTATTTCTAATTATCCGTTCAATGAACCAAAGAAAAACTTAAAAAATGAATTTGATTTGTTAAACTTGTTTTTTACAGTCTAGTTTTTTTTGAATTTTTATAAAAATTTGAGCTATATATTTCAAATAATAGAATTTTTACCGGTGATTTCTTATTTTTAAAATATAATTTTTTTGATAAAAAAAATTCTGAAAAGAAAAATTTAACCATTTGTTTTGTTCATTTTATTTGAAAATAAATTCTTTTACAGATATGAAATGCTTTATTATTTTTATTGAAAAGATTACTTCTTAAATGTGCAATTTAAAAATGCGTTGTCAAGCAAGAAAATTTTTTAAAATAATGATTTAGTGTTATCATGTAGGGGAATGAACAAAAATGTGAGAAAATACTCCTTTTTGCTTTTCTAATTTTTGTCTGCAAAAATGTTTCCTACACAATGAGTAATAAACAAAACCTGGCTATCATCATAAATCTGACACCCATTCTCAAAGTTTCTCTCTCTCTCATTTCAACAGAATTTCAAGAAGTTAAAGCTAGAAAGGTATTTTATTTGATTTACAAACCTTGAACCAACAAAAACAAAACGACAAGAACAAAGAAGATTTGGTCAACAAAAAAAAATTAACGTCAGTCAAGTTTATTCAGTTATTTATCTCTCCCTCTTTTTTGAAGCATCAATTAATTAGTCATCATCAGTAGCATATCTTTGATCTGATTTAATCTTCTGAAAGAAATATTACCAAAAGTTAATTTTATTCGAATATATAGCGCTAAAAAGGGTACAAATTTATGATGAGGGTATGAGGGTTTATGAGTAATCATGTTTGTAGTATTTTTTTTTTAATGAATGAAAATTCAAATTTTGAAATCTAGGTTTCATTTTTTGGTTTTCAGTTTTTTTAAGTTCAAAAAAGTAAATTATAAATCTGTTTCATTATATTATATGTTCTATTATATAATATTTTGTTCTGTCAATAAATTTTATTTTTGAGTTCTTACTAAATTAAAACTTCTCATGAGGTGGTTTTTTTTTTTGGTGAAAGTTTTTTTTCTAAAAACTGTTTTAAATTAGTTGTTTTTCAATCTTTCAAGTTTACTTGAACCAATACCAAATTTCTAAACCGTTGTGGAAGTTTTTTTGAGAAGTGCGATTCAGCATTTTATTCGGCATCATCAATGTTGGTCAAGCAACTTTATAGTTTTTTTTTGCTTACTTGAGCTTTTTATTATTTTTGATTTTCTACTTTAAATCTTTCTTTAAGTCTTTATTTCTAAGCCTTTCTTAATGTTATAAAATTTAAAATAATTCAAACTTGAATCCTTGTTTCATACGAGCGTGACTAATTGAAGAGAATGTTTTTGCCCACCCTTATGTTTTGATGAATCATCATCGGTTTAAATACTTTTATACATTTCTTATACATAATTTTTGTTCTACTTCCAGATCTAGTTAGACTACTGACAAAAATGATTGTAAAATTGATTTTTGATTTTAAGCAAAAATCTTTTTTTATAATTTACAAATTTTATTTGTTTCATGTGTCTATTTTTTAATATTTAAATCTAAAAATTTCACGTCAATTTATTTACTCAAAATATTTTTCAAAAAAAAAAGATTTTTTGTATTAAGTTCTTACTGATCAGATTATTTATTTTTTATTTGAATTTGTGCGTGCTATTTTTTTCTTTGAAATTAACCTTGTAAACTCATACTTGTAAGCGTCTATACAATGAATCTTCAAACTAATAAATACCTGTTTGTCATGGTTGCTTTATTGAAAATCTAATTGATGCAGCAGTAATGATGGTGGTGATGGCATTTTGTCTCGAGCACAAATCATTTGAAAAGACTAGTTTTTTTTTTCTTTCAGCGAATCTTTTTCATAAGCTTTGAATGATGATCGTTGGTCGGTTGCATGCTTTTTTTCTTATTGCTCATTTACTCTCAAAAGTTTCAATGTCATTATCGTTTGAGAAAATCTTTAGTTTATCTTCAGTTTGGTTGTCCAAACTGTTGTTGTCTATATTTTATTATTGTAAAAAATTCAATGTTTGTATACTGTTTCTGTTTCCTAATGATTTTTTTTGCTCGATTTTTGTTTTGCAGTTTTTTTCTGTATTTTCTCTCAAATCCAGATAAAAAATATCATTAGAGATTTATTTTATTTAATGACTCTTTAACGTTTGGTCAAGTTCAGTTCTAGAGTCATTGTTTTTTTGATTCAAAAGTTGTATTTTTTTCTTATTAAAAATTTTTTTATTCAATAGATGCCATCAAATTGAAAAAACGATGAAGTTCTTACAATCAATGGGATTCTACTTCGAGGACTCACAGTCAACGAAGCTTTGAAACATTTAAAGTCTCCTGAAAAATCAGTCAAATCGTCTTAGTCAAACAAAAAACGTTGGCTTCTCCAATCTATGCTCCAATTTATCAAAATCCTCAACAATTGTTCAATACTTGTGTATCATCCTCTCTACAATCAAGTTCTAAAACATTGCAAGATGTGTCAGACAATCAAAAAAATTCAATTCATCATCGTTTGAGCGAAATCGACCTTGATAAAATGGCCACTATTCAAATTTCATCAGATGAAAACAATGTCTTAAACAAAAAGAAAAAATCAGCTTCTCTTTGTCAGACTCAATCCAATTCATCTACTTTGACAAGATCTACTAGTGCACCTTCCAAATCTAAGAAAAGTTTAGGTTCTCGTTTAGCTTCATTATTGAATCGTAAAAAATTTTCTAATCAATTATCTTCATCATTATCAACTTCTGCCGCTTTAAATCATGCTGCCGAAACAGAACTCAATAACAACCATGTTGATAAAGGGAATAGCAATGTTCGTTTATTAAAAAACCGCTCCAAATCTGTTGGTCAAATGTCTTCTTCAATTTCTGTGCCATTAGGATTAGCAACAAACACACCAAAAAATGAAATATCTGGTCAAATGCAAAACCCAGCTTTTTTGACGGATTCTACTACAAATTTACGTTATATATCTCTGAGCAATGTTTCAAAAAATTTTTCCTTTGATCAAAATCGAGACAATCCAATATCAATTCAAACAGATAATCAATTAATTATGGCCCCATTTAATAGCGATTTACCTAATCAACAAGCAGTGCAATATACAACTACTGTAAATAGACCACATCAAGATCGTCTTTACAATCCATATGTTGCTTTCAAACAGCAACAATGTTACAAAGTGCAAACAAATCAATCACCTCAGATTATAAAAATTAATAATGATACATCTTCTTTGAGCAATGCTATTTGTACATTACCGCGCTCAAACAAAGTTCGTTCATTTGAACCGACTATCAAACAAAATAAAATTTCTGACAACATTGAAAAATGTGGTTCAAGTTACTCAAAAAGTCTTCTTTCTCCAACTCTTCCCAAGTCACCTATTTCTTTTTTCTCTGCTCGAAACACCGAAATAAATAATAATCATTTAGAGCATCAGTTCGGAAACAATGATTTGCAAGCTAAATGTCATAAAACGGAATATTCACAACATTCTTTGACTCTCAACCCTAAGAGGTGTTCTGAACAGCAAAAATCATCAAAAAAAGATAATGATTTGGTCGGGAAACAAATGACAATCGTATTTAAAAAAGGTCCATGCTGTAAAGCGTTGGGATTCAGCATTGTTGGTGGTATTGATTCTCCTCGCGGTGAAATGGCTATCTTTGTCAAAACTATTTTTGCTGAAGGTCAAGCAGCTGAATTGGGGTCGTTACTTGAAGGTAAATTTTAATTATAAAATTTTTTTTTAATGAATTTTTTAAGGTGATCAAATTTTGTCTATTAATGGAAAATCAACTGATAATTTAACTCACGCCGAAGTATTGCAATTGTTTAAACGTGTCAAACACGGAGAAGTCGTTTTGAAGATTAGTCGAAAAAAGTAATTTGTATTTTTTGAATAAAGGATTTAATTTGATTTTTTTTGATTATTTCAAGTTATTCGCCATCTTTAAACAATGGCACAGTTTCAAGATCTTGTTTCAATTTGGATTTGATGTCTAATTCTAAATAGCACTCGATTTTTGAAGAATTTTTAAATTTTAATTTATTCAATATTTCCGTGTTAAAGATCTGAAGTGAAGCCGAAAAATTGATCTGAAATATGATTTTAACTTTTGTTGAATTTTTTTTTTGTTATTAACAAAATCAATTGATCTCGAAATTTTTTTTATTGAAGTTTTTTTAACTACTGAATCATTTCTATAACAAAATTGAAATTTTATATTTTCTGATTTTTTTTAATATTTTCGAGCTTATTTTTGTAAATAAAAATTTTAATGTACAAATTTATAAATATAAATTGACTTGATTTAAAATTAGATTAAAATTTATTTAAATAAAATATTTTCCATTGAATTATTTAAATAAAATCTAGTACAACCTATTCTTGAAAAACTGATAGTACATGAAAATAAAATTTCGGTTTTTACTAAGAGATCATTATAATTCATTGCACATAATCTGTAAAAATTTCAAAATAAAATGAATCATTTTTATACAGAAAGGAATTACCGATTGAACAAAAACTAATAACTTTTTTTTAAATGTCTGTTTTTGTCATTTGACACAAATTTCTATCTTCTGGCTATTAATTTAAAGAAATTTTTGTTGTCGCTGTTAAGTTTTATTCCATTTATGGTTGAATTAAAACGATAGCTCATTATTTGAAAAATTTTTTTATATTTGTAATAAGATATTACATTTGAATTTGCATAAATTCAATTTTTTTAACTTATTACCGAGATCTTTAATCTTACAATTTAAAAAAATTGTTACTGTAACAATGAAGTTGTGTTTTATGCATCCAATTTAAATAATCAACGTTTTAACAATTTTCCATGCTTTCAAGCTTGAATAAGAAAAGCGCATTCTAGCTTGGGTAAATTTGTTTTGAAAAAAAGAATAAACTACATACAACATAATAACATTTCTCACAATGTTTGTGATTGCTCTGAAAATTGGAATAAACTTCAACGGAAAAGTGTAGGCGATGAAATAAAACTATCTCTTATTCAAACAACAAACAAACAATAAATAAAATAAACAAACTGAAAACGTTTTTATTGAAAATGAAATTGAAAACAGTGATTTGAAAGTATAATTTAGTAAAACTTTTACGTGTCACTCAAATTTTTTTCTATTTTTCAATTTAATATATCTGTTATTTTGAAATCGGTTTTAAACAAAAAAAATCAATTAATATTTTTTTGGTTTTAAAAAAATTAGTACAATCTGTATAAAATTTTGTAATCTTTCTTTACTAAATTTACTAAGAGATGATTTTTTTACATAAAACTACATATTATTCTATCAAAAAATTATTAAATAGCATCAAATTGAATAATTATTAGCATTTTAAAAATCTACGTAATTAACCAACAAAGAAAACTTTTTATCGAATGATGAAACTTTAAGAAGAGGATCAAATTTTCTTATTCGAAAACTCATTTTTCCGATGATATCAATATGAAATTTATTATAAAAACTTTACAGTTTCATCGTTTCATTTTACACTTCTTGAATTAAACCACAGAATTGAATTTTATATGAGCGATAAGGAGCTCTCTTTTAATAATTAAAAAATCCCTATAACACCATTTCAGGTAAAAATGATTATGATATTCGAAATAAACGCAAAATTTCCAATAAGAAAAATTTGGTTCAAATGAAATAGAAAAAATTTTTCTTGAAGGGTAATACACTAAGTAACATTAAACTCAGTTGAGGTAAACAGGATTTTCCATCTACTTCTGAAAACTTATGCTTTTTTTTATTATTTATTGATCAATAAAAGAACATAAAATTGTTCAATAATTCCATATGTCCCATTTGATCATATGCTTTTTTATTCTTATGTTATTCTAAGTATTTATAAAAAAAATATAATTTTAGAATATAAATAATATAAAATAATTTAAGCTTAAAATTTTAATAGTTATGTGTGGTTTTTTAAATTAAAAACATTTGACAAGGCTTCGAAAAGTCAGAAACACATTTTATATTTGTAAAAATTAATTATTAATCAAATAATTAATTTTCAGAATGTGAGTTGATAAAATAATTGATCTTCAATTATTTTTCAGATATAATAAAAAATTGAACTTCTACGACTTACAAGGACAATTCCATTATTGATAACCGAAGTTCAAAAGTTTAACAGTGACATGAAAAAAAATTTTAAAACTCTATTAAACGTTAATAGAATTTTTTTTCAGAATATTTTCATCTCTCAGATAAAATTTGATGGTGCAAGAAAACATATTGTTCAAAAAAAATTTAAGACAATTAACCTATGCAAGAGGTTTGAATAAAAGTAACTATGTTTTCACAATTTCATTTTTTGCACTTACAAAAAATTGATTAAAAAAATATTATCTGCGATTAAGTTTTTTATCTTTATATCATTATTAATTTTCATACTTATTTTTAATTAAAAAATATCATTATCAACGATTTGCAAATATAATTTCCTTTTTAATCCTTATGAGTCAAAGAGAATGCTGAGATTTTTACAATAAATAAATGATAAACAGAAACTTCAACTTCTAAGTAAAAAATTGTTTGCAAATAAGCTGGTAAAAACGCTGTAAAATTTTTTACGTTTTAATAGAACCCGTATATGAAGACCAGATTGAAGACAAAAATTGTCGAACGTATCTCAAAGTTCTAACATGATACAAAGAATATTGTTTGAGAATAGAAAAACTAATAAAATTGTGATTTTTTCACAAAAAGATCTAGATTTAATAAATGAAAAATAAACTAAAAATAATTTTCTTGCGTGTTTTGGATTTCTCAAATGTTTTTTATGTCAGTATTTGATGTTTTGGGTTGATCAGAACCGTCTTCAACTTTAGTTTGATGAAGCAACAATTGTACTAATCCTCGTCGGCAACTCATTGCATGGCGAACTTTATTTTCGCGTTCAAATAACTCATCCATTTTAAACATTTGCGCCACAATTTCATTATCGATTTTAGCTTGGCGAACTTTTTCCCAACCATAATGAATGTTGCATTTTTTCCTCAAATGTCGACAAAACTCTTCCCTTGAATCAATATATAAATCATCTTTGGATGTGAGAGGGCAACCACAAACTTCTTCATCACCAATCTTGGGTTCTTTTGTATGTTCAGGACAAAGAATCCTAAGTCTAAATGAGAAAGTTAATTTTTTCAATTAAAACGTTGATCGATTCAACCTTTTGCAAAAAGTTTTATTTGTAGAATTGAATTCTTCGCACAATAAACCTCGTTCATTTTTTGTTTTATAATTCGAGCCAAAGGAAGTAAGACTTTCGGTTTTGCTAAAACATTTGTCCATATGCCTTAGCGCCTAAAAATTTGAAAATTGAGTTCCATTATTATAAAACCAATTTTTGTTAGAATTACTGTTTTTAAAGATATTTCTGTGCTGCACACAGGACAATTCATTGTATAATCGTCTAAATCATTTTCGAGAATTTTCGCAGATTCTTCAACTGAATATGGTCGACATCTTTTTCCTTTAGTTATTATTTTTTCCAGCTCTGACTTTTCAAACAAATGTTCTTGAATTAGAGCATCAATTTTGATTCTTTCTTTTTTTATTTCATTTAGTTCAGCAATTGATTTTTCATCAGCTTCACTTGGCGTTAGTTGCCATTCCGCAACACGATGAGGTAGAATCTCCATTATACGTTTAGAAGCCATTTTGAGACCACATTCATCTCCGCAATACTTTGATCCTTTGCGAGCACTGTTTATGCAATTAGGACCATAGCATTGTCGAGTAATATTAATTTTAAAATCTTCCAGACTATCATCAGAATGTGGTCGACCACGTCTATGTTCATGAAATTTTTTATCAATATTTTTTTTTCTACCGCGAACTTTGTTTTTAGTTTTATTTTCTTGTTTTTTCCTTCCTCTTTTTGTAGTTTTAACTTCGTTTGATTTTTTTGGACGTTTTTTTGACAGTGCTTTACGATATTTACGCTTACGTACGTCTTGCTTCAGCTGAAATTCTTCGTCTTCATTATCTTCAATATCTTCAGGAAAGTATTCATCTTCATTATCATCTTTTTGAAAGTTTTCAACATTAGTGCTTGGCAAAGGCTGAGATTCAACTATACTACTATGAGGTGTTTTTTTAGATATCTCGAATTTTCCTATGCACATTTGACATACAAAATTATCAAGCTTTTTTGCTTGTCGAGCTGGTAAACGAATACAAGAGCAATGATACCATTCTTCACAAATTTCACATTGAATCATCAATCCATCTGTCCGACTTGTGCCACAAATGCAATAAGTTTCCCGTTTACGTCCTCTGCTTGATTGAGAAATTTCTGTTTTTTCTTCAATTTTTGCTTTCGATTCAGGAGCAGGGTTAAATTGACCATTATTATTTGATTGTTTTGAATCGGTACCATTTTCGAAATCGTTTTCAAAAACACCCATATTAATGAAAAACTTGAAAATACTAATAAATTATCAAAGAATGCATTGATTCATGACCACAAGAATTAAAAATTCCTATGATTTATTAAAAATGAATATGAACAATGAATAAAATTGTTTATAAAAAAATAAAAAATTTGGATACCTTCATAGAGGCTGTAAAAAAATTTGCTCAATGCGTTACTGAGCGTATGAACGGCAGTTGAAACCTACAAAACTGTTTTGGGTGTAAACGTCGAAATAATAGACAAATTGTCAATATTAGGATTTTTTTGCTTTTTTATGAGTTGTTTTTCACTGATATATGCAAAAACATTCAAAGTTTTTATCCAATTTTTTCTGATTAAACTTATATCCTGCTGTGCAATTTTTTTCAATTATCTAATTTAAAAAGTTATTATTTATACTATTGAGTTTTTACGATTGTATGAAAAAAAGTAATTGAGAATGTAATTTTTTTTAGGAATATCAAGAACTCATTTTTTATTTTCAATATTTATTTATAGAAAATGTCAGCCACACTTCGTCCTTATTTACTGGCAGTACGGCGAACTTTAGAAGCGGCTATTTGTTTGGTGAATTTCAATTCTCAAGTGGTTGAAAGGCATAACAAACCTGAAATTGAAGTGAGGTCAAGCAAAGAGTTGTTATTGAATTCTGTTATTATTTCACGTAACGAGCGAGAACGCGTTCTTATAGAATCTAGTATCAATTCTGTTCGGATTTCTATTGCTATAAAACAAGCTGATGATATAGAAAGTATTTTGGCTCATAAATTTACTAGATTTATGATGATGCGAGCCGATAATTTTGTAATACTGAGGAGAAAGCCGGTCAAAATGGCTTTTAGTTCTACCAATGGACTAAACTCAGGAATCTCAACTTTAAACAAAACTTCCACCAATTCTTATTCTTCTGTCAATGGTTTTAAAGAGAATTAAGCCCTCAATACGATTATGATATATCTTTTTTAATAACTAATTTTCATACCGAATCAATGTATCGCTATAAGCTCATCGATTTTATTATACATTTTATGGAAGAAATTGATAAAGAAATCAACGAAATGAAATTAGCCATAAATGCTCGAGCTCGCATCACCGCCGAAGAGTTTTTGAAAAAGTTTTAAAGAATTTTCATCTAAAAAAGTGCAAAAATTTACATTTCGTTCTGTTGAGTTTATCAATACAATGATCATACAAGTTGAAATTAGTTTTTTCTATTCAACAATTGAAAACTAACATCAACAATCAAATTTTTTTAGCCATTTTGAAATAAATGGTGAAGTTTATTATCTAAATTAAATTGATTCTGTTATTGCATATCGAAATTAGATATTTAAAGTTGACGAATTATGTTTAATAAATTCAAAATTTTGATATTCTTTCTATATTTTAATTTGGAAATTTCTGAATTGTCAATTCTCGAAATGATGGGTTAGAGTCGTTTAACAACTTACCTCAAAAAATCGGTCGCGAATCTCTAAGGTAAAAAGTTAAATCAGTTTGGCCTGCCAGTTGAAGCTGCCAATGATAATGAAGAATTTTATTCCATCAAAATGCATAAAAAATCAAAAAAAAATTTCTGATTAAAATAAGCAATTACAAGATCCATGTTCAGTAAAGCAATTAGGGATGTTAATTTTTATAGTTATATGTTATTTTAAGTATTATATATTGAAATCAATTTTATTTAAATAAAATAATTCATTTTAGATTTTTTAATCAATTTATAATTTTTTCAAAAAAATTAATTATAGTGATTGAATCATAAAAACTTAAATTATGCTAAATTTCAAATAAATTCGTTGACAAGTATCCATTTATATTTGTCATTGTATTAATTTCTATCAACTTTTTTTGTAAAACAATTAGATTTTTAATTCAAATATTTTTTGGGATAAAATTTGATCGAATTTCATAGACTATATTATTGAACCACAAGATTTCTAGATAACTTAATAAGAATTAATTTGATTAATGTCGTTGCAATTGTTGACAACGTTTCGTCGACAACTACCATAACCGTATGTAAAATTGCCAATGGCAAAAAAGCCTTGAGCATTTGGGTGAAAGTGTGTCTCTAGAAAGAAACGTGGTTCACCATCAGTGAGATCTAATTGCAACTCGATATCTTTCCAATTGGAATATCCGGCGGATCTTGATAATTCATAATCAGCAAAAATGCATTTGTTCTCTTTATCTTGTTGAATCACATAAAAACTTGATGGACCAGGTCCATTGCTTCTATAAGAAATATAAAGACAAGCGTTGATGTATTGAGTCGGAAAATAATGGCTAATTAATCGAGCGCCTGGAAGACCCTGAACTTTTGGTGACCCCAAATTTAAAAGCAATAACGCTTTTCGATCAAAAAACAATTGTCGAGTATTATAGTAACGATCAAAGGGAGCCAAATTGTATTGATTTCGAAAATGGCAAGCATTTATTTCAAAGTTGCACATGAATAAATTTTGAACAAAACCACTATAAACGTTTTGACAATGAACAGGGTTTTCGATGATGACAATCGAAACAATAAATGCCAAAAAGCAAACCGGCAGTGTTGGGAACAAAACTCGAAACATCGTGATAATAAGACCACAAAGCAAATGTCAAATTATTTTTTCTGCTGTTTTTAAAATTTCAGTAAGTTTGTGATAGTTGTTTTAATTAAATAGTTTTTGTTTTTATTCACCAATCGATGAGTTTGATGATGATATTAAAGCTTGTTTGGTGTAGTTTTAATCCTCATCAACAATATATCATCGTAGTCAATCAGCATCAATCTCCATCTTTTCGGTTATAACAGCATAGCAACGTTTCAAACAAAAAAAAAGCAATTAACAATATACAGGTGAACTAAAGATTTTTTCACAAAAACTTTACATTGTATTACTTTATGTGTTTATGTTTATCTAAAGGGAGGCCTTCGATACCTGAAATGGTCTTTTCACACATTTCACTGAGAAAAAAAACAGTGTAAGCAATAATAGAATAGACCATAGTTTTTTTTTTGGAATATCATATCTTAGTGAAAAGATTTCGTGAAAAGTGTACGTGTTTTGATATTTTTGAAACAATTATATAGACAAAGGGTATACCCATTATTGTACAAATAATTGTTTCAATTTCATCTCCAAGTTACTCAAGGTTTTTTTTAAAAAAAACATTCAAATGGTCCATTAATTTGGCGATATATAGGAAAAAACATGCGTTGTTTTTTAAAAGTTGATATTTTAAATCAACAATAATTTATTATTATTAAATCTATAGATGAAGAGCCATAATTTTATTTTTGTACTGATTTGGCCACGAATAGAAACATTCTTTTATGATTCCATTTATTTGTGATGCTTTATTAAACAAATATTGATCTTTGATTGATGATTTTTTTCCAATAAAATCGTTAATAATGATTGTTCACATACCAGTAAAAAACTTGTTTATTGTGCAATATTACTATTATTACAGATAACAATCAGAAAAACTTTGATAAGAAAAAAGTTTGCAAAATCAATATCTGTTTAGTAGTTGATCTACTTTTATGTTTGCCATGGTTTCCTCAAACAGCGATCATAATATACAAAAAAAAATTGAACGAGATTAAAAGTAATTAACACATCATTCTGCAACAATGGAGCAAAAATTAACTAATTGATAAATACAAAAAAAAGTATTTTTTTGCTAAATGTAGAAATCTTTTCTCAGGAATTTTTGAAGGCTTTCATTAATAAGAAATTAACAACAAGTTTTTAAAAAAAAATTCCATTAAATTTTTCTGAATTTAACACAAAACGCTAAAGTTGAGCTTATTTCATGAAAATTACAGTCTATAATATAAGAAAAGGTATAAAAAACTCGATTTTTTTCAGGAAAGAAACAAGAAAATATTGTCGATAATAAAAAATACTAAACTATGTAACTAAAATTGAGATGTAACTAAGAAACTGCGCTGGTCACTCCAAAACTCTTGCATCTAAAAAACTTATTGAGAAAAACAACAAATATTAGGTTGTACCAGAAAAAAAACTGTAGGTTAAAAACACATAGGTTAGGATTTCATTTAGGTTATAGAATTGAATCTTGTTGTTAGTAAATATTATTTACCAACGAAAACTTTTCCAACTTTATTTTTAGAAAAAATCTCATCACTTGAGCTTTTTCATAAAAACTACACAAATAGAATTTTCAAATATGAGTTTTTATTTTTCTTCGATAGATGGAGGATTTAAGTTTAATTTTGAAAAAGAAATTGCTTAAGATTTCGAGTTGAAACTTTTGATTTTTTTTCATCTTGTTTTTTTCTAGATTTAAAAACTTTAAACTTAACTTGTAAGAAAATGCAAAAACTTAAAAAAATTCTCTTTTATTAAAATTTATTAAACTTATTATTACAAAAAATTATATTTAATGAATAAAATTATTCAATGTTTTTAATTGATAAGACTTCTTTTGTGAAGTTTAAATTTGAGAAAAAATCAATATGGAAACATTACAACTTAACAAATTACAATTAAAAAACTTCATATTTAAACAAAGTTTACTAAAAAGTCAATTCAGCAAAATAAATTTTTTATTTGGTATCAGTCGTATTAAAATGCCCATTTTGTTGAATTGTTCATTATTCGATCATTTTATACGCTTTTTATTTTTGATAAAATTTTTTTTCAAAAAAAACGTGAATGCTTGCGACACGGAAGTTTATACCTAACTTTATTTCTCTAATCAACTTTTTTTCAACAAACAATTTTTTTCGATAGATTCTAATTTAGCTGAGTTATTATTTAAACAAAGAAAAAAAAGAATTAAATTAAAATATTTAAAAAATAATCATGCATTTTAAAAGTTTTATTTGAAAAAAATGATATCCAATAAGTTAAATTTTTTTTGAAAATCACATTTTTGACCACAAACAGGATTTAAACTTTTTTTTTGTTTTTTTTTCAGCAGAAAACCTCATGAAAAATCGTGAATTTTCTCAATTTTTTTGATCGTTAAAAACGTAATACACAAAACATAATTTTTGAACGCTCAACTTATAGAAAAGCTAAACATTTGAATTTTTTCTACAAAGTTAAAACCAAGGTATCTTTTTAAGTTTGTGTGCCACTCTAGGGCTGTGTGCCAATTAACTTTTTTTTTCGTTATTTCTTTTTAACTTGTGTTTTTTAAAAAATTTAATTTCTCTGTTGTTTTGACTCTCAGCATAAAATTCTTATACAACATGTTATTTAATACTTTTTTATATTAGTATCTGATTGATTTTTTTTTCGTTGACTAGAAGGGAGGTTTTGTTTTTATCAAATAAATTTAATCAAATGATTACAGTTTTGCTCTGAAGCAAAATTTAAAATTATAAAATTTTATTTGATTATAAAACAATTAGAATAAATATAGAAAAAATAGTCAAGGTCCGAATGAAAGGTCCTTATTCTCATTTATTTTTGTAAAATAATGACTTTTAAAAACACTGATTTATAAAGACAAAGAGAGATGCATCTTGGCAAAACACACACACATAAACGCATATAAAACAGAGTGCACAAGGATCCACTTTATAAATGTGTTGAACATAATTGAGTTGAAAATTTTGAAAAAATAAATTTTTTTTTGTAATAAAATAAATTTAATAAAATTTTTAAAATAAAAGTAATAACCTCATACACTGAATACAATAATACAAAATTTATCAAAAAAAAAATTATGAATTTCAGTCAAATTATTTAAGAAAGTTATCTCGACAAGTCGACAAGATAATCTGATGCTTTAACTCATTTATATTTTTATTCTTTTTTTTTATAATGAGATAATTCAATAATAAGTATTAATACTATGCTTTGAATTGCAAATGTTCAAAGAATGAAAAACTCATTTTAATAAAATATGCAATATAAAATAAAAAAGATTTTTTATCACTATTTAATTCTTATTAAGGATTGATAGATTATGTAATTAATTGGGCTATTGAAACATTTTTATTCGTAACATCTTTATTTTTTATTGTTTGAGCCAATTTGCTTGATTTTACATCAAATTGGTTTATTTCTATTTTTATTATTTTTTAAATAGTTATTACAACTTAAAAAAAATGAAAGTATTGAAAATTAATTTTTTCACTTTTGCTTTAAGTTTTTGTTTTCAGGCTAAATTTTGAGTAAACGAAGATTTATTTGATCGTTACGAAACTTTTTTTTATATTAAAAATTTAGTTTGCTTTACTTCCTTTAGGCTCTCGAAAAATGTTAAGAACGTGAAAATTTCTCTGAACTTGCTTAACATTGTTCAATAAATGTTTTATTTTTTCAAGATAAACTAAATTTTTTTTCATATCATTCAATTTTTCTGAAAAAAGAAAATAAATATTTTATTTTAACATTTTTTAAGTTAAAAAACTCGTTGTAAAAAAAATCCATTTCAGAAACTTTTAAGAAATCAGATTTCACTTTCGAAGATATTTGGGTTTTTGTCTTTCATACAAACCAACAATTATTAACTTGCATGAATTAAAAAACAAAAGTTTATCAATTGTAGTCTTAGCTCAATACTCAATATTCAATAAATCACTGAAATTTATTCAGCTTTTTTTATTTTTTTCTTGTGTACGTTTTTTTCATCATACAGTTTGACTCAAAGAATTTTTAGACTATTATTTAGTAATTACTGAAATTGTGGTTTTTTGTATTTTCAGATGCTGTTCGACATCATTGTTTTTTTTATATCTTCAAGTTTTTGTTCTTTGATTATTTTATTTCTATTTCATGTTCTTTGAGTTAAAATCTTTATAGACATTAAAAGCCCAATTTTGTGTGTGTATGTGTGTGTGATGAGCTCAAATTACGAAAAAAACTAGTAATAAGAATTAATTTTTCAGTTCTTCTATACATTGATATTTTTTAATATAAATGTTTATATTCGTATTTTCTAAATCTGACTAAAATTAGGTCTTTCAATGTTTGCACACTACTAGACAGATAGTTCTACAATAATAATATAAACTCTTGTTTTTTATATACATTATTTTTGTTCCGTAGTATAGAGTTTTGCAAATAAATATTTGAAAAAAAGAGAACAAAATCCGACACACTTCACACCTACAGTTTTTTAAGACTTATGCATTCGTAATATGTTTAAATAAACCGGTGAAATATTGTAAAACAACATTCTTATAAGCAAGTTTTATTTTTTGTTCTTTGTTTTAAAAGTTATTAAAAACACTAAAAAATCAAAGTTGTTCTGATTATTGTTTGACTATATTTTTCAAACAAAAAAAGTTTTTTACAAATTATTTTTAGACATTGAACATCCTTGTTATTTTAATCGTAGTTATTATGAATTATTCTCAAACTTCAAGTACCTCAAAATTAATGTTTAATTTTACCTATTTAATAAAATTTTGTGTTTGAATGTGACTTTAATAAATAGCCTATCATATATAATACGATAACGATGTGTTTTTTTTGTCTTTTTAAACCAACTATTCTATTTTTTTAATACTGAAGCTGTCATAAAAATCAATATATCAAATTTTAAAGAAAATAAGTTAAATTTAGGTTGATTTAATGTTATAAAAATTACTAGTTTTTATATTATATTAATGGCCAAACTTAAAAACAAAAAAAAAGTTTTGATTTAAAAAAATGCGCCTAATACGAATAATTAATAGAAAAAAACAATAAGATGATAAAGCAAAAATTAATTGGCATCTTGGTTAAAAGTTTTGTTTAAATAGATTGTACCATACCTATATATAAAACATGGATATAAATGTTTTTTTTAATGAGAGTTTTTCTAAGTTATAAAAAACAATTTTCAATTTTTTTTCAATCAGAAAATTTAACTACTCGAACCCAATTATATTGAATGAAAATAAAAGAAAAAGAATTGAATGAAAATTAGAAATGCTTGAAACGATAAATTTATTGATGGTTTTTTCCATTTATTTGATTTGATCTTTAATTCAAAACTCAATTTTAAAACAATTATTTTTGATGCAAGTAGGAGAAACAGAAACATGAAACCTACTGTTATACAATATATGTTTTTTCCCATTCAAGCTACTGTGAAACCGCTGGCTATGCGCTGTTAATAACGTTTTCCATAGCCAATTATGACTTTTTTCCTGTTTCCTGTTCAATTTTTTTTAAATTTTCTAACTGTTTTCTTCATTGTAGGTTTTCAAACTGTGTATTTTTATGTCTATTTATTTGATATCATTATTTGTGTATTTTAGCGTATTTTTAGATAGATGAAAAGAAGTAGAAAAAATGGATGTTTGATGAATGACAAATGATTCGCTTATTCACTGACACACAAATAAACAAAAGTTTTATTGAGTTTTTATTTTCTAAAAAAACACAAACTATTATTAATAATAAATTTTCTCAAAATGAATTTTCAATAAATATTTAAATAATGTGCAATCATGGTACAATACAAAAAAAACTAGTCATAAAATAGAGAGCTTGTTATTTTAAAATCATGGGCAAACAATAGAAAAAAATCTTTGATTTAATAAGCCCAAATAAAACTAAAGGATAAATTCATAATAGGATGAAATGTATGACAGGTCCAATTAATTCAATATAAATGTGTCATTCCTGGAAAATGAAAGTTTTATTGAATGATAATTTTTTTCTCAATCCTGTATAAACACTATATGTAATTATAAGAAAAACCTCTATGATTATTATATTGGTTTGATTTCAATTCAAATATCGTATTTGCGAGTTTTTTAAAATTAATTTTATCAAACAGAATAAAATACACCATAAATACACCCAAATGATTATGAGTTTGATGCCAAATCATGATTTATTATAGCAATACAAAATAATTATTTTTTTTTAAAATTTATGTGAGCACTTGTTCAAGTGCATCAACTTATCAATATGAAAAAATTGGCACTTGACGTGTTAATATCAAACTTCATTTTAAAGTTTTATTTCAATTTTTCTCTTCAGAATACATTTATTTTAATGTTCTACTAATCTGAAAGGCTTTATTTCTTAATTCAAAAAAATCTTTTCAAACAAATTCGCTAACTAAGCACACAAATAAATTTTGCTTGTTGGTTCATTCAAAAAAAACCATAATTCAAGCATAGTTTATTTTATAGACTTTGACATGATAAAAACTCTTAAATTAAAAAAAACAAGTTTCTAAATATTTTTAAATAAAACATACAAAATAAATAAAAAAAAACTCAAAAATTTAAAATATACTTCTAGAACTTTCAATCTTTTTTCAACACTTAAATCTCACTGGATTTTTTTCAAAAGTTTTTTTAGCTTTTAACAAAAGGACACAAGAGACAGTACTTGATTAATTTGTAGAAAATAAATTTCAATATTTAGAAAAAACATTCGTGTATTTGTTTCGTTGCTCAAAATTTCGCGTTTTTTTTATTAATTGGTTTCAATGTAGTTTTTATTAATAATAATTTGCTATTTTTAAAACAAGTTTCAAAATTCATCAATATGAGAAAATAATAAAACTATAAAAAATAGTTAGAATTAATAATGCCATTTTGGCAAATAAAAAAAAATTGATTTAGTTTTTCTTCTTTTCATTTTTAATTTGTTTAAAATTTTGAACTATTTTTTTATAGTGTTAGCAAATAAGTATGCAACAACAAAATCGGCTTTTTTGGATTTTTTGAATGGATTTTACTGCAGTTATCAAAAAAAATTTTACTAATTTATTTCCGCGACAACAGGTTTAGATGTTTTTGTTTTTTTTTTTTTTTGTTTAATGCATCAAATATATGATGCATGAGCTAAATAAACGTTTCAAAATTATAGAAGACATAAAATATTTACAAAGTTTTAATGTAAAATAATTTTTGTGAAGATTTCAAAAAACCTCAGGTACTTGACTCCAAGAAAAATTCATTCAGTCTAAAATAATTGAAATAGATTAATTAAAAAAAAAATTGCAAAACAATGAAACACTTATCGAGAGTTTTTTTTATGAAAAATGAATACGCGTAAAAAACTACGAAACAATCAAAATGAGGTTGATAAGCATATTTTAATGGTTGTTTTATTGTTTTAAAAGAAAAATTATCTAAAGAATTAATTACTGAAACTAGATTAAAATTATTCTCACATAAAAAACACTTTTGTTAAGTTTGCTTTCTTTTTTTGATTGCTTGCAAAGTTGAAACTATTGTTAGCTTAAGTATCAAAACTCATCGAGCATTCATTTTTTTTTTTTTGAATTTAAAGTACAACTTTTTTTCTTTTTTTTTGAATGCAGAACGGAAAACATCAATTTATTTTTGAGAAATTAACATGATTTAATTGACAAGCTTTTTGAAGAAGCAAAAAATCGAAATCTTTTTTTATCTAAATGATTTTCATGAGCTTTATCAGCCCATGTCTGATTAAATGTTAAATATTAAGATTATATTTTATTTTCTCAAACGACAGAGCTCACAATTAATTTGATTAAAATTAATTTTATCAAATTATTGAATACAATTCAAGTTACTTTGAGTTTTAATTAATTTTTTAAGTAGAAAAAATTGTCAAAAATGCTAGAATTACAATTGAATGTTGATTGTAAGCGGTATAATAAATGCATTTAGTTTATATATATTTGAAAGTTAAATTTACTCAGTAATAATTTTTTTGGACTTCATCAAATTTAAATATTGTAATAAAGCCTATTTTCAATGATTGAAAATCGTTTAAAAGTTAAATTTATTTATATTTGCGACTTTAATATTATATATTATATTATTTTCAATAGTGTTGAATAATAAGAATTTCGAAAAAACTTTCAGTCAAGTATTTGTTTTTTTTTAATTTGTTTGGTCTTATTGATTTTTTGATTTATTTAAATTTAAAACTAGCAATATTAAAAATTTTTATTTTTTTATATTAGTTAAATTACTCAAGTTTTTATAATATAATATAGATATTATCTTCTCTGAAGGTCATAATCTATATGTAATCAGAATAATATGCTAGTCAATATAAAAGCTTGTCACGTTTAATTCGACCAAAACACAACAGCATTAATTAGAATTCAAATTAGTGTTAGTAGATTAAAATTCTATTTATTTTTTTGAAATGCGTATAATAAAAGAATAGCTTTAATCGAAATAATTGTTGAATGCCAGGCATGTGCAACATGGCGGCCCAAAGCCCTCAAAGTGATTTTATCTGAACTTTGTGAAAAACTTCAAATTTCATTAAACTAAGATTTTGGAAAGCTTGTGAAGATTTGGAACGTACTCATGAAACTGTTTTCAAGGATACTTATCCTGAAGACTCGAAAACTAAAAATAAAGAAATTTTTGTTAGCTTAATTTGAATTAGAGTGATTATCAAGTTTTTGAGATTTTTATTAGTGAAGAATTTAATTAAATAATGAATCAAAACATTTTTTAAACTCATTATTTCAAACTCAAATTCTTTGTTTCGGATATTTGTTAATAATTAAAGATGTTCAACTGTTTTAACGGTTTTTAAATAACTCTTTTTTTATTTCTGAGTTTTAATTCATTCATTAAGCCATTTTATTTTATTCTCTTAAAAATTATTTGTTAAAATTAAGTTTTTATTGCGGTTTTTACTCAATTTTTTTTATTTGTTGCGAAACGAGGTTGCTGTTGAATAAGACATCAACTATTATGCAGAGACATTTATGCGCTTGTTTCTTGAACTTGCTTATCATTATTCAGAAGATTTCAATAAACTGACAGAAATCCGCACGTAATCGTAAATAAAAAGTGTCATCGTTGAAAGTTGAAAATCTTGGACAATTTTTTAACTGATATTATTTTTTATTTTCATCTTTATAGCAGCTCAAATGCGTAGAAAAACAATGATTTTTGCTTTAATTTCTATGCTAAATAATAAATTAAAAATTTAATTGTTTGTTATAATTTACCTAATTTTTTTCCTTGTTAACCTTGTTGATATTTCCGTAATCAATTGATCTTCAACATTTTTTTTATGTTACTTAACAAAAATAATATTTAAGTGCAAGCACATCTATCTTAAAAAATGCTCAAAGCTCTTGAAAAAATTACAAAAATTTTTTTAATAAAAACGCCCGAAATATAAAACTTCAAATTGTTTTTAAAGTTATAACCAATAAAATTCAAAATATGATATTCAATATCAAATATAAACACGGTTTTACGATTTAACTGTAAAATATACTACACTGAAAATCTTGAAACAGCAGAATACAAAAAACATGTCGCCTACAATCAACAACGACATAACGTTGTAATATTATAAACTTACAGTAACTGTAAAAGCACAACAACAAAGTTGACTAAATAATCAAACAATTGTCTGTTTCTTCATTATGCTGAAACTTTAATCTAGTTGTAAAAGAACAGGAAGTACTTTCTTTGTTTATTTAAACCAGAGAACCTTTTTCTGTCTGTGTAATATTTCCGAATAACATTCCTATTTACACATTGTTTCCAAATTTAATATTTTTAAAAATCTTAATGAGCAATATAATGTTTAGACAGATTTCTGAAACTCACTTACATAAATTTCAAAAAGACAATGCATTAATGAAATTCTGTCACTCGATAAACGTAAGATCAAAGAAACAAAGCTCACAGCATTTCAACACTTGACTCCGGACATATATTTTGGAACTCATAGTTCTCAGAACTCACTAGAGACTTTTCCGTGTTCTACTTGGATGAGCCTCTTGACGAACAAAAACATTATAACAACAAAATAAGTTTTTAAGAAATTTCTATGGTATGTCTCATGTGTTCATTGGTTTTTATGAATTGAATCGTTTTGTATGGGTCCTTCGCAAAACTTTGGATACTCACTGCATATTTTATGCTTATGTATAATAGAACAAACTTTGTAATTAATGATTAATCTAATAATTTTCAGAAAAAAGTATTTTTTGAATGTTTATGATATTCAGAATCAGCACAAAATTTCGAATAAGTTAATTTGGTTCGTGTTTCAAAGTTTTACCATTAGATAAAATACTTTCCTTGTTAGATTTTGTTTCAATGAAATTTTTACATGCGCTTTTAAACAAATTTTAGTAAAAACAATCGATTATCATTGTCTACTGTTTTATTCAATTGTTTCCAAAAAAAATGTTGTTTTGTGAAAAAAATCGCATGGTTTTCAAAAACGATAATTGCTTTTTGTTGTTAAAATACTCAAAATTATTTTCTGCAAGTTTTTAGAGAAACCATCACAATGAACAACATAACATGGTAGCTTTTTTTCAAAAAAAATTTTAAAAAACGAAAGCTTCTAATTTTGACCTTCAAGTTTTGAGTCACTTTGAAAATTTTGTGTATAAAAATTATTCTGTTATAAAAAAAATTAGATCAAAGTTTTCTTTAGAAAAATGACTTCTTTTTGATTTTTTATAATTGAATTAATGAATTTCATCTGGTTAAAGTTTGATTAACTTTTAAACTGATTTAATCTGGCTTTTCAATCTTATATTTTCACAATATGCAAAAACGCATTGAGATTTTTATGTAGTTGAATTTGATTCAATGGCAATTTTGTTTTAAAAAAATTTGAAATAATAACTATTTTTTAAATTAAAATAATTAAGTTAACATAACAAATATAAAAAAAATTTCATCATTAAAGTTTGATAGAAAAAAACGATTTTTAAATTCAAAAGTTCAAAGCAAAATAGAATTAGTGAAAAAAAGGAGAAAATTCAACTCATTGTGAGTCTAAAAAAGAATAAAACAACAATGCAAATCATCATTTTAAATGGTAACTTCTTATTTATAATCTTATCTTAATCGATTTTCCCGTGACAACTTTTGAGCATTACGCATATGAAGTTTCAATATTCTTTTTCAAAAGATTTCATTAAAAATACCACAGTATAACTTTAATAGTCTGAACTGTTTCCAAAACATTTTTTTCAAATTCACGTGTTGACTTTAAAAATTTTTCAAAACAAAGTTTTCATAATAAAAATGAAATTTTTTGGATATCAATTATAAGTAAGTTTTATTAGATTAGTTTGCTCAATCACGCAAACTTTATATCTGTAGAAATCAAAATTTTACACCAATTTTTTAACCAAAAATAACAAAATTGATAATTAAACCTGTAAAAATTGAAAAATTTTTGAGCAAAAATTGAATTTTATAATTATTTTGACTATTTTAATAAATTTTAACTTCTAATCTCTACTATAAACAATAATACTACTGATTTATTAAATATTTTTTAAGCATCAAATCAAATAAAAATTGTTTTAATTGTTCAAGAAGTATGTGTTTTAATGTTCTATAATTTAACATAAATTGATTTAGCTGAAAAACTAACAAGTAACTTTTAAGTGACTTTTTTATATTATGATAAAAATATAATTCTCGAATTATGTATAAAAGTATATGACAAGTTTTTTTAAACCAAAACTTAAATTTTTAAAATTACACTTTTACTAGAAAATAAATTGGAAACCAAACTGATCAAGTGTAAATTTCTGTTCATTTTTAAATATTTGTTTTATTTAAAGAGAGCTTACAACAACGAGATCTGGCTTATATCTAAAATGTGTGCTAGAAAAAACTCTGACCATGCAATAAAGTGAATTCACTGTTTTACTGTAATTCATGTTTAAGATGCGGAAATTTGCATTTGCGAATCTTCATTAATACTCACTATGATGAACAACATTGAAAATAACATTTCCACTCAATTTTGTACTGCGAAAATATAGACCCAAGTCGATACTCGCATTTGTTTTGATTAAATTATGATGAAAAACATTGAAAATAAAAAGAATCAATAGTTTTGAAAAATTCTTTCTGTCAGTTTTGATTGAAAAAATATAAGACGCTCTCAAATTTCTAAACGCATTCATGTTAAAGGGTTTTCATCTGAAGTTCGGATAGTTTATTCTTTCTCAAACCCTTTCATTATTTTCTTGAATACTTTCAATTTCCTTCAAGGTTTTCGATTTATTCAAATAAATTATTTTGTGAATAGATAATTTGTTTGTAATGCTTTTTAAATCTAAATAAACTTTTCAATTTAATGTAGTTAGATCACAGGTGCTTTTCATATATAGAAAACAGAAAAGAAAAAAAACATGGCAGGTGTCCAATGCAACCGCTACTCAATTGTTTGATAATCAGTTTCAATAATTATCATTGTGTTTTTCTTTTCTTTATTATGAACAATTAAGGTCAACAATTGAAAAACAAAAATTACATTTAACAAATAAAAAAAATTCCGTTATTTTTATTTGATTTATTCAAAACTAAAATTTTCCAAGTTTTAAAAAAATAATCAATAATTGAATTTTTGATATATGACTTTCATTTGAGATGAAAATTCGAAATGAACTTTCAACAGAACTCAACCGTTATAATAGAAATCTAACTTTCAACAACAAGTTAACTTTTGCAAAAACATCAAATTTACTATTTGAATTGAATAATAAACTTTTAAAAACCTGAGATCATCAATAAAACTTGTACTAGTTTTTTCTTTCAGATAAATAATCTTTTGATGAATAAAGATTCTATTTTTTGAGTAACTGGTCAAAGTGATGTCTTTTTAAAAGAAAAAATAATTTTTTTATTATTTTACGTGTATTTTGTATGTTGAGTTTAAAAAAAAAACAAAAAAAGTTTTTTTATGAGATTCCTACAAAATTTGACTTGAAACTAGTTAGTAGTTGAGAACACTCGTATATTTTTCATATTATAATTTTATGCTTTATGACTAATTTTTAACCGTGCTTAATTGAAATAATAAAAAAATTTTTGCGTGCTTCTTTATGAAATAATTAGTTTCCGTTTTTAGTTGAGAATTCAAGTTTTATTTAACTAAATGTTAATCCACAGCATATGTCCCAAAAAAATTTACTTAATTCACTTCAGATTTAAAAGCTTCAGATAAAGATTTTTTGGAAGATTGCAGCCTGGCATGAAGTTGGTGTCAAATCGATTCTAAACTCAATGATCTGATAAAAAAAAATGCTTATTTTGAAGTTGGTAAAGAAATTTTGTGTTTATTACGAACATCTAGAAAATGATAAAAGTAAGAAATCACATGTGGTTTAGAATTATTAATAAATATTAAATGATTTGTTTTTCATAATCTTATTTAATTTTGTAATCATCGATATTGATTAATAAAATAATAATTTCATTGTTTATATCTAGTTAAAAATTAAAAATAATTGATCAAACCACGTGGCGTCATTAGAAACTTGGTACACTTGATACAAGTTTATTTCATTGCTAATATTTCTGAAGGATTGAATGATACGAAAATTTTATTTCATAAATTAGTTTCTCAATTTGATTCAAATATATAAAAAGTTATTTAAAATCTTAAATTGACTGAACTTAGCTAATAAGTTATTGATTTTGGTATGAAAAACTTTATTACAAAACTGATTCTTACAATTTTCTCTCTCAAACAATTTTCTTGGTATTTTTGCAAATAGTTTTTTCAATTCTCTGTTTACTTTTTAGTTTTGTTTGTCGTATTATAAATATCAATACTTTATTATTTAGAGTTTCTAAAAATTGTTACAAAAATAATAATAATGTTATTTTAAATAAGAGATTTTTTCAAAAATAATGTTCAAATTCGAAAATTAAAAATGAAAAAACTTTGATGTGATTATAAAAAAATTTGCAAATTCAGAAATTTTTTTTTCAACAAAAAATATTGTTGAGAAACAAATTATAAAGACAACTTTTGAGAGAACAGATTTTTTGGAAATAAATTGTTGAAAAGCAAATTATTAGAAGACGATTATTTACATGGCCATTTCTCTGCATTGATGTATTCTCGATATTTCTATTCAATGTGAAAACAAAACAAAAAAATACCATCATTGAGTGAACAGAAAAGAAAACATTTTTCAAATCAAAAACACTAATTACTCAAAGCAAAATCCGACATTACATTCATTGTTATTACCAAGCTTTTAGTCCTTTATTTGTTGTATTGTTGAAGGTAAGTAATTATTTGATAATTCCATCTATTTTTTGAAAGCAAAAAAATTGTCAGCTTTAATCAAAATCATCAATTTATAAGATTCGTTTTTTTCTAAAGTGATGAAAATATTAATGACGCCTATTAGTTTTTATTTTGTGAGTTTGAATTGATAAAATAAATTTAAAAAACTCGTTCAAAAGTGTCACTGATTCTCTTGTGAAACACTACCGGTTTACTACTAATTTTTAAGTGATGATGCACTGTATACGGAAAACTACCTTATACAGCTAAGCTTGATGTGTTTTTTTTGGCTCAAGGTCAATAAACATTTAGTTATTTTTTTAAAAATACTTTATAAGTAAATATTTGAAATTGAATAAAATGTTTAATTTATTAAAATAAATTTAAAATAACTCGGAACTTTTTTTTCTTTGATAGCAACTATTCTATCATAAGCAAATCAAATATTGAAACTTTATACATTATTAAGTTTGTCACTGAATTGAATTCTTGCAGATAAACTTATATTTTTTCCTTTAACTCTTCAAAACCAGTTAAAAACTGATCAAAGTATGCATTAAATTTATTATTATTTATACTATGAAGTTTTTTGAATACATCTTGATAAAAAATTTATTTAACTTGTGAACTGTTTCTAATAAAAACTGATTTTCAAAATAAATTGTAAAAAAATATTGAGACAAAATTATTTATTCTGTCCTCGTGTAAAACCTTAGTCAGTTTTTTTTATTGTTGTGGTAAATATTTGCCATAACTAGCGCAAAACTAGGATAATTATTATTAACATCATTAGTATTTCTCATAGTGATCACAATAAATTTTTTGTACAAAATTGGTTTTTTAAACACTATATTTGATCAATATTGAAAATGAATACCTTTAACCTTGTTTTGTGTCGCCCACTATAAAATTTTTCTTGAAAATCTCAAATTAAATTTATCTATTGACAGATAGTTTTTTCAATTTCTCGATTTTAGTAGTTTTATAAATCAGTAACGGAAAAAATTACTTTTAGCCGGTATGAAAATAGCCTTTAGGCAATGATAAAAAAAAAGGTTGGTGACTTTTAAACGTTTCTAGATTAATATATCAGCAAACACAGAGGTTCTAAACTTTTTCCTTTTTGTTTCATAGAGTGTATTTTTTCAAACATCAAACTATTTTACTTCTGAGTAGATGATCATGCTGCAAAATGCGAGTGGTTTGATAGTTCAAGAATCTCTGATTTAAATCAATCCCAGTTCTCATTACTTCATGAATGGCTTACTTAAAATATTTTTTTCATTTTTAATGTCTCCATTTTATTTCTTTTCAAATAGAAAAAATGTAAAAACGTTGAAATCAAGTTTTTTTGAACTTGAAGCAGAAAGTTGGATTTTTTCAAAAGTAATCTACGTTTCCGCAGTTAGATTCATATTGTGCAATATTTTATCATTAAATGACAATTTTTTCTGCTACCCATTCTCTAAGTATTGTTTCAGTGCAATTGATATCAAAACCATCATAACATAACCATTATAATTCGCAAAAAGAAATCTTTGTCGTGGGTCACCACGAAACTTTTACTTAAAAAACAAAATTTTTTTTTTTTTTTTTTTATTGTTATTGTTATTGTTACCACGCGATACCTTGCAGTATTTGCGTGACCACTAAGAATTGACTGATACATGAGAAACTTGTGTTTAATTTTTTTGGATGAAAGAGATTATTTCTGAGCAAAATGAATTGAATGTTGATTTTGTGACTGTGTTGTAAATTGAGAAATTGTTGCAATTGATGTTGTATTTGTTTCGGATGTGGAGGGTAGATGAACAGTGAAATATGTAGTGGATGGATTTTAGAAGGCGAGGGTCAGTGTGTTGTTCACATGGACAGTGGATGAAATTGTTAATTTGGAATCTTGTGAAGTAACTGTTGAAGTTACCATGATTGGTTACGACCTGCATTGAGTAGAAGTTTAAGTGAAAATTTCTAGGAAGTCCTTGTGGTAGGAAGAAGGAGAAAGTTTGGTTAGTATTTGGAATGAGGATTAGTAAGTTATTATGGATGGTGGAGAGGGAGAGGGATTTTACCATTTCGAAACCTTGTCTGGTGATACTGTTGTTGTGAAGTGATGCTCTTGTTTTGTGCAGAGTTTGCTTGTGGCGCAGGTAGTCTTGAATGAGGGGTGTGTTCGTTGCGAGATGAGTGCATGAGATGGATACTGTTCGGTATGCTTGCGAGCACGCAATTAAACAAAGTTAATTAATTATAAAAAAATAAGAAAGTACAATTTTACAGTTCTGCCAGTGCTTGGCCATAAAAAGATACTAGTGAAAATAATTTTAACAAGCTTTATAAAAATGCTTAAAAATTTTGAATTTGGCGCGAACATTTTCTCATACTCAAGTTCGCGACAAATCTTATTACTTTTTAAAGTCACAGTAAGCAAGAAACCTGAGGTCGACAAAAATCTTCAGCTTTTCTACCTCGGGGTGAAGGCCTCCGGGTCACCAAATATGTAGTCGATTCCGTATTTGAAATAATGATTTTATTAAAACAAATTTAGAAAAGGTGTTTCACACGTGTGCATGTTGCGGAAAACGGATAACGTTGAAACAGATTTATACAGATTTTATGAATAATGACTCAATAGTTCATCGATTACTAACGAGGTCTCCACACCGGAATTATATCAACCATAATCTTCTCTTTCGCTCTCAGATGGCAGATCTGACATTTCAAATTCTGTTCTCTGCACACGACTGTTGTATTAGCAAATGTTCAAAAATCTAATTGGTAATCTTTCACCAAAAAATTTTAAACGAGAATTATTAAATTACAAAAATTTTTTTCGTTGTCTACCCACTTAGACGGTGTTTTTAGACTTTTGTTTTACTACTATTTTACCGCATTAACGGATAAATATTTAACAAGTTATAAAACAATGTCGTATGCTGAATACGACAGCTCTAATTAGTTTGCTTCAATTTGAATTTAAATTTTACTATTTTCTGGTTCAGGTTTTTTTTAATAATTGATTAATAAAATTTTTATTAAAATCTCTCATAGAAAAGAATATAGTCTATTGTTATATAAATCGCGCGCGCACAAAATAAAAAACTTTGTTTCTATAGAACAGACAGCAAAAAAGCGATTCTCGTCAACCTGTTGAATAAAATTTTGTTTATCAAATAAACTATGCTATAAATTTTAGAAAAACTAACATGAAACATGTCATGAAACGACGTCAAGTCATGTTTGTAACAGTCATACAGTTTTTTTTAAAGTGACCAATTCAATAAATTGATTAAAAAACCTTTCAGGTAGATCATCATTTTTTTAAGCTTTAAACCGTTTTGAAACTTTTTTGTATCTACATACTATTTAAAAATTGAGAAAAACTAACCACGAAAGTGTCAATCAAATTGAGCAATTTTTCGATTGGCATACTAATTTCTTTTTTTTAAAATAGAATCCAATTTTTTTAAACTTTTAAATTAAGTTTTTCAGATTATTTTGACTTTTGTTTTTTGAAAACTTTCTCATCTTTGAGAAAATCAGAATTTTTCCTAATAAAATAATTATTTTTATCAATTGAAAAATGAGATTTGTATTCGTTTAATTTTTTTCTTCTGTTGAAGAAATGGTCGAGAATAGTTTTTGTTGTTGCTATGTTGAAATATATTTTGAAGTAGCATGTTGACTTGTTGTTCAAGTTTGGTCGAATAGTTTTTCATCTCACCTCTTTTTGTGAGAAACAAGTTGGTTTTTTTGAGAGAAAAAAAGAGACGAATAAAGGGAAAAATCTCGCAAGTCAGCTCACAATCGAGCGCTCTTCGTTCAATGACTGACTGGTTTTCAGCTCTCACACAACAATTAGCTTTCAACATGAACTATTCGTTCAAATGATGTTTTGTTTAAAAATTATTACAAAAGTATAGTGCTGTGTCTGTGTGTGTCTGTGTGTGTCTGTGTTTTCTTCTTTCTATTGTATTGAATAAATTCTCAGAATTCTTCGAATGAAATACAGCCCAAATGTATTAGTGCCCTGGATATTAACTGATTTTTAATAGAAGTACAAATTAAGCGTTCTCAAATTTTGCAATGCTTTCATCAAAGTTTTAAACTTTCATTACAACCCTACTGCTATGATAATAATGCTTTTTGCCAACGGAAAACTTGCCAAACTTCAAAATCATTAACTCGATGATTAGTTAAAATGATCGGTGTTTTTAATATTTTGTGATCGTTGTTTTATCAGTTTTGTTTGGGTATTTTTTATTTATTTAGATTTTCTTTGTTCAATTATTTCGAGCTTAAAAAAATCAACTGCCTTTTAATTTTTTTTTCTTTCATCATTATTTTTTTACGAAATAGTAGGTAGGTTTGCTTTTATTTTATTTTATTTTATTTTTTTTTTGGATAGGCATAAATATTTTCATATAAACTATAGACATTTTTTTGATCGATGACTTCGATGATGTAAATAGTAATTGATGAATAAAGTTTGATCAATAATACAAAAATGGTTTGTTGTTCTGTTTGTTTAGCACAAATAAGTTAAACAAATACTACTATTATTAATGAAATAAGGCAACCATTCAACTTTTATTATCATCGGTGTTTGAATTCTAAAACAAACGTTTCATCTATTTTTTTTTTGCGCCATGACTGAATTTCAGACTGTGCTTAGTCGATTTTTGAAGTTTTTTGCTCGTTTCCAAACAAAAAACTTTTCATAAAAATTGTAAAGCAATCTAAAAAAATAACTTTACAATGTTGTTTTCAATACTGTTTTGTTGTTATTCGAATTGTTTTATGACTACGGAAATCAGCTCACATAAAATCTCGGACAACAAAACTAAATCTATATAAGTTCGTCAAATTATAAACAAGCCAATTTGATCAATGTTCACAAACAAATAAAAAAGAAAAATAAATTCTTTTTGAGAAATTAATTTTGGAAGACCTTTTTTTGAAACTATTCAATGCGAATAGAAAAGTTGAGCTTAAATCATTGAACAAATAAAGTTAATACCCATATAACAACAAGTTTTTCATACTTGAACAAATGAATTTTTTTCTACTGTTAACTTGAATCAATAAACATATTTATTTGAATGAATCAAATGCTATTTGCAAATAACGCAGAATTTTTTTTTTAAAAATATTTTGTAATGACACAACTTTTTTTCAATAGAAATACAAATATAGAAATTTATCATGCCACAATACTTTATTTTCTAGAAAATTCAGATAAATTAAACTCATATTAAAGTCTCTCTTAAATGAATCATTTCAAATTGATCAGAAAAAATCAGCAAACTTCTAGAAAGTTTATAGTAAATCGCTTATTTGCTCATTACTTTTAATACTAATCTGATGAATTCATATCCGTAATATGGATACTTTTTCATCATGGTAGTAAAAATATGAAAAATTTTAATTATTTTTTCTAATTAATAGACAAGCTCAAATCAACAAGTGATAAAAACTTTTTTGTCATTAATTGATTACTTTACAGAATGATTGCATTGAATTTGCATTTTCCTCTGATTTAATGATGATGAAGTTTAAATTTATAACCATTATCTAGAGACATAGTTCACAATTTTTTTATTAAAAATATCATTTTTTTGAAATTTAAATCTATTTCAACTCTTTTACGACTTTGGCGTTTTGGAGAAGATGTTAATGATCACTTCATTAGAAAAGCACATGTAATGTTCCTATTGCACGTTTTTGGGTTCATGAAGAGTATAGTTTATAGTAAAACATACAAACCACGCGGTCGTCAACCTTTGAAAATGCTATTTAGAAACTGCTAAACACATTGTGCGCGAGACACGTACTAGTACGTTTTCTGACGATTGATTCCCTAGCGAGTCATACGTTTATAAGTACGGGTATAAACGAGTAAACACATTTTCAGCTATTCTTTGTACAAAATGAATT
This sequence comes from Octodonta nipae, assembly GCA_034190945.1. Lineage (NCBI taxonomy): Eukaryota > Metazoa > Arthropoda > Insecta > Coleoptera > Chrysomelidae > Octodonta > Octodonta nipae. The sequence goes on from JAVLUE010000198.1 coordinate 47,455, forward strand.
GGAACAAAGCACGCCTGAACTGAAAAACTTAGGTTTAAAAATTTAATAACTGCATATTTATAAAAATTCAAATGTATAATTAAATTTATATAACTTAAAACCTCCGGCACAATTCCGCAGCAAATGTGTAAAGTTTAAAAAAAATTAAAAGTCAAGATTATTTAGTTTTAATTTAAAAAAGTTTTAAAAAGCCGATTGGATTTCTTTCAAACAAAATTTGAAATAATTTGAAACTGAAACCTTATTTAAAGATGACTATTTAATATTGCTCTCAAATATTTTTTTTATTTTGACATTTTCAAAAATTTTCATTATATTTTGTTTTGTGAGGTTTTTTTTAAATAAACTTAAAAGATGTTTCAAATTTTTCTTTCAAAATTACGCACAATAAAACTTTTTTTCACTAACTCAATAGAAATCATTTGAATAAAAATGACACTTTATTGTAGAAAAAATAGATGGATTTATTTAAAAGCTTAAACATCCAAACTAGAAAAAGAAAAAATTTATTCAGTGAATGCTCAGCAACGACAAAAAAAGCTTTTAAAAAATTAGTATTGAACTTTTCAAAATCATCGCTTCAATAAAAAAAAAAATAAAAACTTTTCAGATAATAATATATGGCTTATACTTTTATTAGAAACTTTTTTTAGGAAATTTAATTCAAATTACATTTTTTTTATACTCAGTTTTGTTTATCAATGCGTTTTTTTTCTGAGTAAAAAGGTCACTAAATCATCGATAGCATTACATTTGACCTCAAACCAAAATGGATGGGGTAGCCATCATTATTATTATTGTACAGTAATGATGGCTTTGATAATAGTAAAGGAATTATCCTCATCATTAGACCAGTGTTTGTGCTTCGATAGTATTAAGAGATACTTGTGTGCTATCTACTTCTTTTTTAAACTTTTTTTTTGGTAACCGGCTTTTTTTCTAAATTTATTTAAGAGAGTGTGTTTGTTAACCTTTTTTTCTTAAGGAAGTCAGACTCGTTTTCTCCATCATGAACATCGTTGAATGTATATCAACGATCAATCATTATTAAATGAATCTGCATTTGCTAACAAACAGGCTTCAAGGATTTTATTCTTACATTTTTATATTTCGCATTTGACTTGATTGTATCTTCCTTTTAATATTTTTTTTTTTTTTAAATGCATATTAATTTTGGCCGATTTTTCGATTCGATAGCAATAGCAATAATAATAATACTAATCATTTTCGAGGTCTCTCTGTTGGTCATATTCTCTGAGTAGTATGAGTACCGTTATTTCAGTCAATTAGCGCCAAATAACGAGTTTTTTCTTTTTAGTTTTTGCCTCGATGAACTACTGACCTTTTTTCTTTGAGTGGGCTAAACTTTGAAAAAAAAAAATTTATATACACAAACCACATATAATACAAATCTCTGACGGATCGGCGGTCAGACTTTGGCCGTATTTTTTGTGAATGTGTTTGTTGTTTTTTTTTTGGTCAATCGGCTACTTGGCGTGAATAGATTCTTTCAGCCAATCGTAATCCTCAACCTCAGCTTGTAACATAATTGATTTCTTTTTTCTTGAAAAAAAACGAATAAACAAATACAGTAGAAAAAAACATTTATATATAAAACTAAAAAATACCTCCTTTTTGAATTTATTTATCTTTTTTTTACAAAAAAAGTTCATCATCATTTCATTCGTTTGTTTTTTGAATTTTTCTTCAAATTGAAGAGATGGTTTTCCACATCTTCTTTTTTGACTTCTAGTTGAGCTAATCATTTTCAACATTTTTTTGTTTGACGATTAACGAGTAATGATGACGATGAAGAAAGAGTATAAAATAAAATGATCGGTTAATACAAATAACAAGTTTTTGTTGTTATTTGTTTCATAAGCCATTAAACAAAATGCTAGAATGGATTTTTTTTTCCTGGTTTCAAATAATTTCTTCCACATATTTTTTATATATTGGCGGGATAATTTTAGAAAAATATGTTTTCAATTTTTTTCTTTTTCTGACTAGTATTAGTATTTTTTTTTTGTTTCAGATATTTGTTTATTGTAGATTTTTTAAAATAAATCTGACCTGTATATTGTGTTTGTTTGTGTCTGGGTGTTGGATTGCTTTTTTTTAAACAGTAAAATTTATTTTGTAAAAAATTTATATGGTTGATTAATGGCTTTTGAAATTGTTAACAACAAAATTTCATTTATTTTTTCTCACTTAATTGAACTCAAATGAAAATAATGATTTTAAACAAACAATTTCAATAATTTGTTTTGATTTTGATTTTTTAATCTCAAAAACAACAAAAAATCTGTGTTATAATAAGAAACTCTTTCAAACGAAAATTTTTTCCAAAACTTTTAATTATTTTATCTATACATCTAGTTTTTTACTGCTCACAAGCTCGAAAAACTGAAAAATTTGTTCAAGTTTTCAGCAAAAAATCGAGTAAAATTAATATTTTTCTCTCAGATTAATAAAGAATTGTTGCTGCTGGTTTCTGAGAATTTATCATCACTGTTTTAAAACTCAATTCATTCAATAGCTTAAATGTAGATTATTTATTATAATCTTTTTTTATTTAGTAGAAAACATTGAGCATCAGCACCATTATGACACGATAAATTCCTGAATAAATATTTTCATAATTTTTCAGCTTACTGAAAAAAAACGAGCATAACATGACGAAACACTTATTTTCTATCATTATTATTTAGGCTTCGTGATTCATGGGCATTTTATCGAAATTTCTTCATTCTTTGTTTTTTTTGTGAACCTCCAAAACTTACATTCATTGAAATGAAACAATTATTATCCATTATATATTTTTAATTGTAAAATATTATATTGCAGTTCCATGAATAGAATGATGATTATTAAAATGATAAGCATATAAATAGTTATAACAATGAAAAAAATTTAATAAAAATTAATTGCGTTACAAGACTGCTAAATAACGTTTTTTCTCTTGTTTGTTTTTAGATATTATTCTATGCTAGTTTCCTGTAGTATTGTTTCATTTTTTATAAGGTCGATTCTTAAGTTTATTTTATTGAAAGTTAAATTATATGTTATTATTATCACTAGTGAAACCATAGTTGTTTAACACAAAACTGAGAAAAAAACAAGAAGAACTGACTTGATAATAAATCTTTTCAGTTCATTGCAGTAAAAGAACGTGTTGCCTTGTAAGTAAGTCGTTTAAATTTTGTTCTATATTATCATTTATCATCTCCACATTACTGAAAAAATCACTTGTTGAAATTATGTTGTTTTTATCTTTACTAAAGCAAAAAAAACGGAATTCAATGATAGAGTGTTCATAAAAGATTCAAAGTTTAAACTAGCAAACAAATAGACTTTTAATCTGAATTGTTGCAAGCTTTTTAAATCATTGTTGCTTGTTGAATCAAACACTTATAATTGAGCCAAACTTGTGATTCACTTTCTTTTTTTTCTCCAAATTGGGCATCTAGAAAAATTTTAAGAATGAAAACAATCATTCAATTACTTTTGCCTTTTGAAAAAATGTCAAATATAGAAATAGCCCATCAAGGCTTTGTCTGGTTTTTGTAAAGCTATCAAAACTTTGGTTAAAAAACCAAAAATGACCAACATTTGCTTTAAAAGCTTTTTTTGAACTAGATTTTAAGAGAAAATTCTCTTGGTTTTTTTCTTAATAAAATCAATCTTCATAGTCTTGTGTTATAAAACCAACAAATTAAAACAAAATTTCAAATTTAAATTGTTGATACATGCAGCGAAATATATTGTAAAATAATTTAAAAAACTCAACTTTCAGGATTTAAAAACTAGAAGTTATTCATTTTAAAAGAATTAACTGTTAAATTGTTTATATTAGTTTTTAGTGATTTTTTAATTAAAGCGTTGCGAAAAACAAAAGCAAATTCAATTTCTGATAATTTTTTTATCGCTTATCAAATGTAAATCTTTCAAATAATTTTTCAAATATAGTTTTATGTTAAGTTTACGCTTTTATCTGTCTCAATTTTTTTACAGAATTATACGACGCTGGAAAATAGTCTTATATGTGGTTTTCTTGAAACTTCTTTTTTTGAATTTGCCCTTGCTCTTTAAAGCACCTCTTATTTGTATTTTTTTCTCTTTTTGTATTCTATTCAATTTTTTGTTTAAAACAATTTTTTTTTGAAAAAAAAACAAAATAAATTTATATTGTTATTAAACATTTTGCTAGTTGTTTTATTTGAAAAATAAAAAATTTACATTTTTCTGAAAAAAAAATCCAATTGAATATTTTTCTGAACTAAAAAAATTCGATCAGATAAATTTATCGATTTGAAGAAAAAGTTTAACAACCTAGGATATAATGAAAGATCAAACTTTTACCATCGTTGGTGGTTGATGATCACCGAGACAATTTTTTTATATTTTATTTCTTTAGTATAACTTTTTTATAAATAATTTTTTCCATGAAACGCTTCAAGTTAAAAACTAAATCGATCAAATTTTTCGAAAAATAAAAATGAAGTTTCTGCATCAGTAGTAAAATATTTAGAGGCAAAAAAACATCTTTTTCAAACCATCATTATCATTGTGTGAGTAAGCTGAAAAAAATTGTCCATGTTCCTACCTGAACAACAAGAAATAAACAATTTTTTCCAAAAATTTGAAAAGAAATTGTATGTTCCTACCTGAACAACAAAAAATGAACAATTTTTTTCCAAAAACTTGAAAAGAAATTGTTGTTGTCTTGTTTTTGAGAAAAAGGTGCGCAGACTTGCGCAAGTTTGTTCATATCATGGTGTGTTTTAGAAACAAAAAGAGCATAAAGAAGATCCGTGTCAAACAACAACCCTAAGAAAAAAATGCCGACAAAAAAATGTACGTCAAGTTAATCGGTGTGTCAATACTCGTAAATATTGCTCTATTAAATTTGCTAGATCACGCTAGATTTTTTTTTGCCAATCTTGTTTGTCCTCGATCTATGACCTTTCAGAAATTTGAAAATTTCTACACAGTTCTGAAAGTTTCCAGTTACTAAGAAAAAAATTATTGAGTCAAAGTTTTTTTAGGATTTCTAGATTAGTTTTAATAGATAATTATTACTATTCTTTTGAGAAAAACTCACTTTCTTTGCATAAATAATAATTTGATTTAGATAAAAATTTTAAAGATTTTTGATACTTTCATAAAACTGCTTCAGTTTTTTACGCGATATAATATGCGATTATAGCATTACTTTATTAAAAATAGCCTGATTTTTAAAAGAAAAATAATCTCTGTTACAAAAAGAACATATTTTACTTTGACACTTTATACCAGGCATGTGCAACACGTGACCCGCGGGCCAGATCGGATTCTCGACGTGATCTCTTCTGATCCTTCTAAAAGTTTTGAAATTTTATTAAACATAGATCTCATAACAGATTCACATTTAGAAAATGCTTTACGTTTGAGAACTTCCAACACTTCAAAGAATAATCAATCTAGTGTAAAATTAACTATGAATTTTATCGAAAATGAATGAAAAACCTGTAAAATGATATATAAGAACTCACATTCAATTTTATTTTCTAGCCGGCGCGCCGACGACTTGGTGAGATCATTTTTTGGCTTTTGGTCTAAGTTAAGTTGACACGCATTCTTTATACTAAGGTTAAGTTGGCCATTTAACTTATATTAAAGGAGGCTGTTGGCTATGATTCTAGTGACAAAAGAATGTTGTGACTTTTGACTAAACCTGGGTGTTCTAATTTTAAACACAATTCTTGAAAAGATTAAACAATGTTTTCTATTTGCGAATTGTGATTGATAATGATGATCACAAATTTTTCATTTAATTATTATCATTTTTAGTTTTTATTAGGTCACATCGACACATGTCAACAATAATAATAAGTTTTTGTTCTTCATAATTAGAAAAACATTCCAACATTCTAATTTATTAAATCTAACATTTGAATAATTTTTTAAAAACTAATTTATAACTGTTGAAAGGGAGTTGAACTGATTAAAATATAATATATTGTGATTTGAATAAAAAGAAAGAAATCGTGAAAGATTGTCTGTTTTTTAATTCTTTATTATTTCAATATTTTTTGTATTATTTGGCATCTGTTTCATGTTGAAAAATTGCTTTTGATAATCTAATAATTTTTATTTAACAAACTTTTTTCTGCAATTGCTGTTAAGTCACTTCTTGGCATCGTTGAGATTAAAATTTATACATTGGACTTGCTTATTGTTAGTTGTTGATTAAATCAAATAATGAGGAATATTTTTCAATCTCTACAAAAAATTTTTTTATTTTGAGGAAAGAAAAAGATAAATTTTGTTACTATTTATTTTTTTTATTGTTTTTAAGTGAAGACTCTTCATTTCTTTAGGTTGGTCAGTGAAAAAAATGATTGTTTTTTGATAACTTTCCTCTTGTGTACTCTGTAACCGCCACTTTTTTCACATATGAAGATGTGATGCATCACACAATCATCATCAAGATTATTGTTAAGCCAATTGTTTTTTTTTTGCTTCTTCTGATTTCATCTAATCATTTTTCTGAGAAATTTTTAGATTGTGTGTCCTCATACGCTTACACGCCGCGCACTAATATATAAAAAAAATTTAAAAAGATATATTTATTTTTGGCCGTTATCTCACCGGTGTCTAGTTATATGTAAGTGATGTGTGGTCTATTGTCTTAAGCTTTTCTTCTTTTTTTTGTTGTATTTATATATAAATGTCGATTGTGCATCGTCATCTATTTATCAAACGAAAAAAAAACATAAAATAAAAAAGACAATACAAATTCAGAAGGCTTGGGAAATCGTCTCACTGGCTTTAATATAAAAAAATCCGAAAACAATAATAACACAATGAAGATGAGGATGATGGTGATCAACATAAATATATTTTTATTTCTAGATTCTAAGTTGGCAGAAATTTTTTTTTTTTGCATCAGTATAAAATAGATTTTTCATTTATTAGACTTTCTATAATAAATTTCACATATGTATAGAGATGTATAAAACACATATACAAATATATGAAAGAAAGAGGTTCATCATATTATTTGTTTTTACGCCTCAATAGGTTATTTGGCCAATTTTGATATGTGTCACAACTGTTGTTTTTTGCATGAGATAAAATTCGAGTAATTGATTTTATTTCTGAAGTTTTTCATTTATTTCTATTTTTTTTTAATTCTCAGGTGAAAATAACAAAACAAATTAAACAAAAAAAAACTGTTGCTCAAAAAAATAACATTTAATCTTTTTGAAACAATGAGTAAGAATTCAGAAGAATCTCTTATTTTTGCACGGGATTTTTGTATGCTTGAAATTATAATAATTCATTTGAAACATTGTTAACATAATTGTTTTCAAAAATTTATTGCTCTTTTTCTATCATCTTTAACATAAATATTCAACACTTTCTATTTAATTATATACTAATTATCAATTAATATTAACTTTATCAATTATTTTTTGATTAGAACTATAACAAAAAAAAACTTCTAACAAAAATCGCAATAGTTCTAATTATTTCAAAAAAATTCTTGATTTTATAATTCGGTATTCGGAATTTAATACAAATGCCATATTTTTTTTTATTGGCCAATAAACAACTAAACTTCAAAACATTAAAAGTATTTGAATAGGTAAAATACTTTGTTCACATTGTTCATACCATGCTTCTGCACATCATCATTTATTGAACTTATTCGTAGTTCAATTTTTCAATCTGTAAATTGAACAAAAACAACAATAATAACAATGTTTTTGTTCCATTAATTGTGATGAAATTTGAAGAGTATTGTTTTTTAACAAAATTATAATAAAAAAAAAAATTTTTGAAAAGAAACAAAAACGAGTTTTTTTTTATCATGATGATGCCATTTCATAAATACAAAATTTGATTATGCTAGTTATTTCAACACCAAAAGGATTTTACTGGATTCAATCAATAACTAAAAAGAAAGTTACAATTGTGTAAAAAACTATTTAAACGAAAAAGTTAAAATATGATAGAATTTCAAAATTTTTTCTGTTTTCAAAAATAAAAAATATGAAAATAATTTTTAAAAAATTAAGATAATTTTTCATGAATAATAACAATGATGAGCCATAATGACATCTAGAATAACATAAATAGATGAAAATTCTGCTTTATATTTTTATATAATTAAGAACAAAATAAAAAAAATTTTGAAGCTGTGATATTTTTTTCGAGAAAAATTGAAAAAAAAAATATTTTTAAAAAACCAACAATTTTATTTATTGAAAACTTTTTTATATTTTTCATTTTATTTAGCGATAAACAAACGAATCAAAAAAAATATAAATCGGTTTAAGTATTGAATGTTTTTACTGTTTAATCTATTTAAATCTGTTTATTTTGTTGAATTTTGATACTAAAAAAATATTTTATAACAAATATTGATGATTTCAAAAGAATTGGGTCTCTGATTCCAGTGGTTTGTTTCAAATAACAAAAATAAAATATTAGAAAAATACAAAATTTTTACATAAACTAAATAAATTGATGGGTTGTTCTGAATAATGTCAGACAAAAAAAATGATGAACGTGGGATAAATTTATGTTTCAAAGCTGCTACTTAACAAGAAATCATTTCTTTGTAATAAATTTATGTCATTTCATCCTTTGTGATCAATGACATGTTCAACTGAAAATCAAAAACAAAAAGTGAAAGACAAAGATTGAATTGATTGACAACAATAAACTAGTCAAGTATTTATTGTTTTTGGGAACAAAAACTATCATTGATTATGATTGTTTTTTTTGTTCAACGTGAAAACCGTGTTTTTCTCTGCGTTCGTCAATTTATTTATTCTTTTTAATATGATTGATGATATGATTTTTCTAAAATATCAAAACATAATGTACTTTTCGATCAATTAAAGGCGTTTTTTGTAATTTTTTTTTCATTACAATAGAAATAATTAATTATATTGAAAGCACTGATTTTTCTTTATGCGTTAATTTATGATTTTCATTTACACTTGATGTGAAAACAAAAACAAAATAAATAAATAATAAGACTTGTTGTTTTCGCCAAGTTCACGTTAACTCTCAGTTATAATCAATAATATTAAAATGTGAAATAACAATAAATATCTGCATAGATAAATAATAAAATAAATGATATAAAATTATAAAACAATAAAATAATTTTTCTGTTGAAAATTACACACGTTTTTCAGAGTTTTTAAAAAATAAATTTATTAAATTTATTTTGAATAAATCGAACTTTAATGCCAAACTATTAATATATATTAAAAATAGATTTATTTATGAAAAAAACTATTGCTTTACTACTCTAGTTTATTTATTTAACCGAGTCATCTAATTTCTAAATATTTACCCAAGAATTAAGTTCTTTTCAATTAAACATTTTCAAGTGCGGAAAAAACTGAAAATAAAATTTTAAAATTTATCTTCGCACAACCTATGTTAAGAGCTCAAAATCAAATACAGTTAGTGAAATCTGAATCTCAAAGCTCAACCAGATTTGTTAAAATCGATTGGCAAAATAAAGAGTGTGAATAGAACAATCAAGTACGTCGAATAATTTTTAAACAATTGTGTGCTTAAATTAATCTGTCCAAATGCGACGTTTGAAATTTTCGAAACTCACAATGAAACTATTGATTTGAAAACCAGACAACACAAAAATTAAACGTCATTGTTTTGAATCTCTAGACACAACATGATTGAGGAAATGATCCAAAACGATATGCAAAATGAAAAGAAAAATAAAAATTGAAAAAGTTAATCGAAAAATTATATGTACCAAATAAATGATACCATGATAAAGTATATCTAGTATCCGTTCTGTATAAAAAGGATTTAATTCCAAAATAAATAGACCAGCAATAAGTTTTGAAAAATCATTGGTAAAAATTTCTTTCCGCCATTCAACTAACTTTAAAAAGATCTTGAGCCATATTTAATTTTTTGATGAGTTAAAAACGATGCTTGTAAAATCTTTTAAAAATATTTTGTTTTGTATGAGACTTAGATGTTGCCGTACAGTGTCAAAATAGTCAAACTAAAGTGACTAAAGGTTGAACTGTTAAGCCTTGTTATAAATCGAACGTTTTTTCTTAGTGTATTACGTATTACTATAGTTTTTGAGTTTTTTTTTGTTTCGGTAGCGAAAAGTTTTGTTTGTTTATTCTTCCCACAATACCATAATTGTAAGAATTCCTTTTGTTTTATTATTTTTTCTTTATTAATTTTCATTTGTATTTGTACTCTTTTTTGACATAGAAATAAACAAATTTATAAAAGCTAGTCAGTTGTATGCGCCGGTTTTGCGGTACTGCTGCACTTAGATGAACATAATCAATTGAAAACTTACTCTAATTTTGCTAAAGAATCAAAATAAAATTTTTCTTTAGTTAATCATTGACACTAAATTAAGAACAAAACAAGATTATTCAGGCTTGTTGATGTCTCCGTTTATTTAACAGTTGTTTTATGAGTTGTTCTTAGTTTTGAAGTCTGTTCAAAAAAAAAATATTAATAACAAAAAAACATTGATTGTTTGATTTGATTAATATTTAACGAATAATAACTTGATTTAAAATAAATTGAATCTGAACTTCATACAATGAGGTTAGCATTATCGATTTGTTTTCAATATTTTATATTTATTATGCAGCTGCAATTTACCTGCAAGCTGAAAATCAAGTTTGGAGTTGAAGATTTCTTCTATTCTTCTATGACCAAAATCAACTAGCTCAAGTAAAAAAAAAAGTAGCACAATAAGAAAGGAAATCAAGATCTTAAACGAGGTTAGAGAGTTCGTAACTTGAAAATTGAAAACTTAGTCTTTTTTACTTTATGGGTTAGGACGGTTTTTCTCGACTGTCAGTATCAGCATTTAGTTTTTTCCAATTCATTTTATAATTTATAAAAATTTGTTTATTAATATTTTGTTCAAAGTTGGCGAATAGTCATTATTTAAAGCTGACAGCTAAGGTGTGTTTTGAAAATGTGTTTTGGAACTGTTTCTTTTTAGTTCTTTTTCTATTCTGCTTTTTTCTTGCTTTCAATATTTAAGGATATTTTGAATTTCAAATCAGATTTTGTTTTCGAGAAAACCGCTCTTTTATACTGCTATAAAAAAATCAGTGAGATAATTAATAAAATAATCTCAAGAAATGATGTTTAAATTTTGGAGAAATATCTTTGAAAAACTTAAAACTTTCCATTTTATCTCAAAATAAAATCAAGCTATTTTGACCAAGATTTGGTTAATTATTTATTTTGTATTTATTATCAAAAATAATAGTAACAATTAACTGAATTTGCATTTAGAAACATAAACTTGAAAATTTCAACTAAAATGTTTTTAGTTTTTGTTTTTTAAACTTACGAGTCAATGAATCTGTTGGATTTTTTCTCAACAACAAAAAATCGAATAACTAATGTGAGCAATTCATCAATATATTATTCACAATATCAGTTTCTCAATTTATTTATTTTAAGGAAAACTAATTAGATTTTTTTGTTTTATTCTTTGCAATGAAATAGCATAAATATTGATAGAGAACATAAATTATTTTGAGACTAAACTATAACTTGTGACTTAGATTCAGAAAATACATTTTTTATCAGCTCTAACTGAATTATTTGTGAGCACAACAGTTTTTGTTTTTTTCAACTGACTTTGTTTCATTGCGAAACAGAACAAAAACTAAAAAGAAAAACAATATCTACATTAAGTTTTTATTTTTGGTTGAAATAACAAGACAATCAGATTAATCATTTTATGTGATAATTGTGCAAAACTTGCCTTCGCTTGTCAAACCAATGAACAAAAAAAATACTGACTTAATTTTTTCTGCGGAAGTATTCTGGTTCACAAAGCCCATCATGTAAATTTTTTTTTGAAAAAAACAATTTTGATTTCAATTCAGCACTTTTCACACAATATGTGTGTGTATACCACAAGCCAAGAAAGTTTTAGCAAAAAAAAAAATAATAATAATAAACCAAAATGCGTAACTGTTTATACAATATAAGTTTAATAATATAAATTTTCCACACTTAAATGGCTCATTACGGAATGTGTTAACTGAGATATTTTTAATTTCGAAGCTAGAAGCTTTTTATTTTGCTTTATAAAAAAAGCCTTAAAGCACATTTTTCTGATAAAAAAAACACCACCTTATCTTATTAATTTGTACTCCAGTATTTAAGTCAAAAAATGAAATTTGTGTAATAAATTACACCGTTAATTTAGACGTATTAAATCTGATTGTTTTTTTTCATTGTATTAAACTGAATTTGAAAAAATCGCTTTGTTTTTAAAAGTTGAAATCTTTTCTTTAAACATCAGCTAGTATTTGGATTTCATTAATTATCCAAGAATTAAACTCGACTTTTTATTAATGAAATTATTTTTTATAAGGCTATTGACGTGATTATTAAAACGATAAAAATGGCATGTAGTTTATTTTATTTTTTAAATGCGATCTCTATGCTAAATTTGCATCAATTGAGAATGAAACATAATATGTACATTTGAAAACAATTTAAAACATCAGACAATTAATGTAGATATTTCACTACAGATCTTAGTAAAATTTTCAAGAATGTGTTGATTTTTGAAAGAAAAATTATGAATGTTAAATGCAAATCTATTTCGAATTAATTCGGTGAAAGGGCAATAGAAAGGGACGAAGATCGGTGTTTGCGGTTGTCCACAGTTACAGAGGTCATTCAGACAGTCCAAGTCGTTTAAAATAAGAGTTGAATTTACCATGTCCAGTGAAATGGCATGTATCAACAGTAGCTTAAAGTTTTTTTAATATGTTTAACTTATAGAATATCCTATTCCATTTTTTAAACATTGTTTTATTTATTATATGTTCGAAAAAATTCACTCTTTAAATTAAAAGTTAAAATGAACAAAATTATTTACTAAACTAATTTATTTTTAAAGAAAAGTTTTTGCATGATTTTTTTATATCAGTTTTTTACCCCATGTAATTTTATTGTTTAAAGTGTTTATAAAAACTCAATAATTTTAGATTAAACAAAAATTGAATTTTTTCGTGAAAATAAAACACAAGTTTGTAATTGAAATTTTCATGGAAAAAGCTCAAAATAAAAATATTAGTTTTTTATCTAATAGAAATTAATTTTTTTAAATACTTTTGTTTTTGTTGTATATCAAGTTAAAAATATTGAATTATTTTTGTTTTTATTTTTAGAAAATACTGTTCTTGTCTTAACTTTTTTGTTTTTTCTTTGAATTTATTTAAGAAAAATTACAATCGGATTTTATTTCAATTTTCTCTGTTTTGCCGGCTTTTTTATTTTAAAGTAATTTTATTCTCGATCAAGAATCGATTCAACAGAAAACATCCAACTTTGAAATATTCTGTAAAAAAATTTTTTACTATGATATGTAAATAATCAAAAAACTGTTTGTTGAACTACTGACCTCAGTCACAGATCAGAAAAAACCCCCAAAGAAAAGTTTTTTCTTCTGATTTCGAGTTGTTATTTCAGCGAATAAAAACTGATTTATTATTCAGAGAAAAAGTAACCCAAGCAATTAATTCAAGTAAAATTCAAGTTTTTTTCAAATCATGATCAGAAGAGATTATTTGTAAAAAAGGACAAACATTTCACGAATTCCTTTATTAATAGACGCCTAGCGTACGCAACTTTATTATAATATAATCAAAGCATAAGGTTTGTTTTAAATAGGTAATAATCATGTTTAAATCAAGGATTGTAGGCAACTTTTGTAATCCTTCGATTCGAGTTACAAAAAAAAATTCGTTTCAAAATTTTATCAATTTCCAATTTAAAATCCTGTACTTGTTTCATTTTTAGATCATTAATGTAAAGGAAGATTAAGCAATAAACTGTTTTATCAATATATGTAGCTTGACACGTTGTAAACCAATCTAATTAAGTCGATGAGTGTTTCAATGCACAGTTCTTTTTGTTTTATTGTTTTGAATCCGTTTTTGTGATTCTGAACTATATTTTATGATTGAATAAAACAATTATTATTTTTTGAATCATCAAATTGCAAAAATTAAATATTACAAGGCGCTTATAAAAACAAGTTTTATAATATTTGCCAGCACTTTAAATGTTTCTGTAACTTCAATTAAATTATTTGGTTGATGAATTATTATCAGAACTTTTCGCATGTTCTTTGAACAGAAAAAAATGGTTTAGCATTGAATACATTCAATATTTTCAATCTAACCGTGCACACACCATGAGAACCCAGTCATTTTAATGATTGTCAATAGTTTCTATGAAGAATGAAAAATCAACGAGTAAAAAAATTATAACTTTTTAGTTTTACGATTCAAGTATTGTCTGTACTGTATGTACTGTTTTTGTTGGTATTTTGTTTTACGTCGACGTTCTAACTGATTGATCTTCAGTGTTTTTTTGAATCATTCAACCATAAACTTTTACAATCATCAGTCTAGTATTTGTTGTTTTCCTAGTGTCTGTCTTTTTTCAATTAATGCTGTTGAGTTATGGCTTCTAAACTTTACGAATTCATTAACACGATGTTATTTTAAAAATAAAAAACTTGAATTTTTTTTTAATTTTTTCTGAAGAAACTAACGTTTTATCTAATTGTTTTTGGTATTTATTTAAACAGATTCTTCTAAATTAACAATCCATTGATTATGAAGATATTGAAAAATAATATAATATCAATATTCATTTATTCAAAAAAGACTGTTGAAACTAAAAAGTTACAAACTGATTGCACTGGCAGTGCTGAAAACTTATTTAAAAAATCATGAGCAGATCTTTGGAGACTGCTTCTCATTTATCAGTTGATAATCTGTTTTATAATTTGCATTTTTATCACCCCGAGCTGTCACAAACCACAAGTAACTGTTTTGACTTCCGTTCTTCTATTCAAAACAAAAAATATAGAAGCAATGAACAGATTTTCAAAAAAAACTCAACCAAAAATCATGTAACTGTTGTGCCAATAATTTCAAATAACTATGAAATAAATTTAAAAACCATGCGAACAAGTTTAGAACAAGATTCTGCGAACGGCTCTATCACGTTGCTGAGGATTCCTTCAAGTGAACAAATTAATTGCTCACTAATTAACAATAACCTTAAACATGTCAACCTGGCGTCATCTAATCAAAAACTTTTTGTTGATAACCAACGTGGAGAGATCGAAGAAGAAGTCATTATTTATCGACTACCCGGTGAAAGATTAGGCATGGCTTTAAAATTTGATGGTGGACAAGGTGCCACAGAAACTATTCGCCGAGTTTTTGTTCAAAACATCACTCAAAATTCTCCATCATCAAAAGCTATAGGGTTGATGTTAGGAATGCTGCGTGAAGGAGATGAAATTTTGCAAATCGATGGCAGAACTTCGTCTAATTTGACTCGACTTGAGTGTATAACGCTACTTCGTGATGCTCCAGTATGCATTCGATTGCTTGTTCGTCGATCTGCTTCTTTACCATTAACTTGTCAAAACTCATTGCATTCGAACTTTTTCATTGTGCCAAACTCAATAGAATTTGGTCAAATTGAATCATCTGTATCAGAAACGCTGTTCAAAAAAACAAACAATCACACTAATTTACTGATATTACCAAACAATTCTTCAACTCTTTCTCAAGATAACTCGAGCGAAACTTCTTTAAAAAAAATTCCTCCACCTGTTCCACCTCGAATGGCCACCACAACTTTATCTAGATGCAAACCAAAAAACTTTGATTGTGATTCAACAGAAACAGTTGCAATATCAGTGAGCGATGTAACTAATATGTCATCAAATGATATTATTCCAGTCGAAAAGCCACCTAGGCGAAAAAATCAAACTTCAAATAAAAACCCACCCCCTTTACCGCCAAGAAGGCCTAAAGGGCCTCCGCCAAAACCTCCAGTTGATCATATGTTAACACCACTGCCTTATACTGAACAAAAATGCAATACAAAAGTTTCCTCAGAAATAATAACTACGTCCGAACCGAGTATTCTCAACAATGATAAGTTGTCATCGTCAATGTCAAACAAAGTTTCAATTTCTAGTTCAAGTTCTTCAGCAAAAACTAAGGTGACATTCACAATTTCAAACTCAAAAGTATCCTCGTTTATTCGGCAAACAGCTGAAAAACTTCACAAAAAATTATCAAATAAAGTTAGCTCAATAACTAATGACCCTGTTGGCGCTACTTCAAAACCCTCAAACTTTAAATCGCTAATAATAAATACTACAGATACTATGACAAACTCGGCTGATAATCATCTAATATTAGCAAAAAATAGTCAAAAAAAATCAATCAAACTCAACGTTACCGATTCATCGTGCAAAAATTCTATGAATAAACTCACTCAATTGGAAACAAAATCTGTGATAAATTTAACAGACCAAGTTTTTTCAACCGTTCCGTTATCACCTGTCATTCATGCCGATTTTAACCATCAAGATATAGAAGAGGTTGTTTTTTTTAAATTTTATAATAATAAAAACTAAAATATTTTTTTCTAGTTTTTTGAATCAGACACTGATGACACAAGTTCTTCTGTTTCGACTATAATTGAACGTGGATCTTTAAGATCTGAGAGAAACTTGAACAAATCACTTTATCCGATTGAAAAATCAGATTTGGATGACATGTCGATTGTGGATCGTGTTTTAAGTCCGTTGGAGCGCACAGAAAACGATTCAATGATGTTAATGATGTTTATTTTTTCTCATTATCTCCTCCGTTCGCTAACGCTAGCAATGAACTAGCGGAAAACAATCGAAATAATTGGGAAAACCATGAAATGGGCATATCGCCGATTTCTGTTGTTGAACAAGAACTGTCACCAAATAAGATGCCAGAGCTTATTAACGATGATCAGTTGAGAGTCAATACAGTTGGCGATAATGTTAATGAGATCACCACTGCTGTTGAATTTCCGAGCAATATTGTCAAAATTGATATTGATTCTGGACGAAATCAACTTGTTGATGATCAGGTTAATAATTCAGAATTGTACCATCACAAATTGGTTTTAAAAGAACAAACTGATGATTATGAAATGATAGCGATTCAAACAGTTGAAAATCAAAATACAAACAATGAAAATGTCATAGTTGAAAAAAAGAAAGATGCAAATCAAAATGAAAATAATAATGAGAATGAACACGATGATGATGAAGAAGATTTCAAAGCAATCAAAGAAGATATCATTAATCGTCTCGATGATGATAAAGATGATTTCATGATTGATACAAACTATTTGAACGAGTCTCCCACTCGTTTCATATTTCAGCCCAATAGCAGTGAGTTGATGCTTGGTTCTTACAATGAATTATTTTCCATTACAGAAGAAGATGAAGAAGATATGTTTTTTGAAAATGCACCTCCTATTTTATCAGATCAATCATTTGAAAACATTGAAAGCGAGCAACAAGTAAAACCACAGACTGAATCGTTACAAGAACAGATTGAAAAATTATCACTGATGAACGAGGAAACAGATTTAATGGAAATGGAAAGTCTAGATTCAAGTATTGATCAATCTATTCAAAATAATTATTCAAAAGAAGAGTTGAAGCAAAACGAATCTGAAAAACCAAATTCAATACAAAAAGTTCGCTTAGGAAATGTTTTTGAATTTTTAAATGAAGCCTCTGATGATTTTGAGTTTGTTGAACGTATGCTTGAATTGACAAACGATAAAATAGATTCAATAGATGATATAATGCGCATTAGAGAATCTATTAAAGGATTACAAGAATCTAATCAAAATGAGAATATGCAAAGATTCTTAGATGGAAAAGACGTCATTGATGAATTAATGGCCTTATCATCTTCTTCATCCTTTTCATCTTCAACATCCTCCTATTCATCATCTTCGTCACCTGAAGACGCATTTTCAATGAGTATTGAAAAACATAAAAACCCGAATTCAAATGAACCAAAATCATTTTTAATAGAGTCCTTAATGAATAACAATCAAATATCAGATAACTTTACGAGTTTACCACCGTGTTTGTCTAGCAATAGTCAAGCAAATGCTAAATCGGATGAAAACAAAGCAACTAATTCTAAAATTCCAACTTTGATATTGAAACCATCTCAACACACAAGTTGTTCTAGAACAATGAGCCATCGTTCTCAATCAGTTTCGAATATTTTCAAAAAATCAGATGCTTTTAACTCTTTAGTAGAGTTGAAACCAAGTCTCATACCTCGTCCAATTTCGAATTTTAATCTTTCACTACCGCAATCAAGTTTTTGGGACCAACAAGCACAAAAAAAAGATGAACAAATAAATAATAAAAGTTCTAATCATTTGAATCGATCTACATCAGTTCATTCAATTTTCAACTCTATACAAACAACAAATTCTTTAACCAAATTGAGAAAAAAAACTCGAAAATCGATGAATTCAAACACACAGAATTATCATTATAACTGTCTTAACAGACATCATGATAATTCTCAATCTAACTTATTTGGATCACTATCTCGTCAAACTTCATCGATGTCAAAATTAAATGGAAATGTTTTTTGTACTGGGAGCTTGCCTCGACCATTCAAATCAGCAAATCTCAAAGGAAATAATAGACTGGATAATTTAGCTCCGTCATCAATGCAATCTCAAGGCTCCACAAATTTGAGAACTAACTCTCTTACTGATTTACTAAAGGTGCGAAAAACTGAATTTTTTTATGAATATCAAATGCAAAAATGTTGATAACTTTTTATATTCTAGTAGTGGAAAGTTTTTGAAGCTCAAATTCTTATTTATAAATATTAAAATAGTATTCATTGATATTGTGTAGAATACTTTTTTCAAGCCTTAGTTTTAAAAATAAAGGCATAAAAATATTTGAAAAATTTAATCTATATTTTTTAACTTATTTTTTTACACTCAAAAATTTATAAAATAGATTATTTCTATTATATTATTTTATCTTATATTGATATGATATTAATTTTAGTGTCTCTTTTTTAACTAATCCGAAGTTGAGGCTTAGTCGATAAGCATAACCATAAAATTTTCATTTTTATTGTTTCAGTTTTTTTTCGTTCATTAGATTAGAAATACAATTTTTGAAAAATATAGAAAAATAAAATTATTAAAAACACATTTCTGTAGTTATTTGCCAAATAAATACATATTAATTTTTTTATAAATTATAATTTTTCAATAGGAAAAGCCATATCTAACTCAAATAAAAATTTCAAGTTGATATCGCAAAAAGACAAAGTGAATAAAGTGAATAACAATAGTCATAATCGAGTTGGCTGTCTACAAAACAATGCAACAGTCTCTCGACGACATTCAAGCAGTGGAAATCTATATTTATTTTCTGATGCATCGAGAGAATGTAATTTTGAATACAAGCCTTCATGCTATTTTATTAAAAACTCAAAACTAAATGAAATTCCAGAACAAAATTTGAAAATCGCTTCTGAAACAAAACAACAACCTCCTCCGCCAAATCTTTTGCGCACTTCTTCGATGATTTCATTGGCATTGGGAAATAATCAAAATACAACAATTGGTTCGAGTTTTTGTAATTGTCCGCATTATAAATCTCTTAACAATTTTTCAATTAAAAAAACTGAATACAAACCAAATGTCAATTCTTCTTTGGTTTTGAATTCAATAGTAAAAAATGAAATACATCAAATAAAATCCTCTATCTGTAATTCTAAAAACAATTTGAAAACTTTATCTCCAAGCTCATCAACATCATCATCGTCGAGTGCAAAATCTAATGTAAATACTGTTCCACGTTCTATTCTACGTCAAACAGCTAATAATTACAAAAACAAATTTTTTGAAACAAACTCTATTGAAGAAAGTATTGGAAATCTTTCTTATCAAAACGATATCAATTGTTGGAATCAAAAAAACAATAAAATCGATTTAAAATCGAGTTCATTTTCTGATTCAGAGAGCAGTGACATCACCAACTCTAGCGGAGATAGCTCAGAGTTTAGTTCTTCAAAATCTTTTAAAAATAGTTGGGCATTGAAAAAAAACAACAATTATAAAGTTTGTTTCATGGATGAAATAACCGAGCATCAGTTTCATAATAAAATAGAAAACATTGGTAAGTTTTAGAAAGTCACTTAGAATTAAATCTGATTGTTAATTGAAAAAACAGATAATCTTCAACTATCGAATGATAGACACTCTGATGAGATAAATTCATTTTCACCCGAAGTTTCTGTTCTTTCATGCTCCACGTCAACTTCTTCAATTTCATCTCTCGGGTCGAACGGAGAGTTTTTGAAAAAAAAGATCATCATTTAGAAGGAGATAGTAAATCAAAAATACAAACTCACAGTAGATCAATAACTCGCCGCGAAGATTCAGGAATATTTGCTTCAGACGATACTTCAACATCTGAATTTTCACAATCACCAAGCCCTGAGCTCATGATGCAAAACAAAACTAATAAGGTTTGAATTTTTTAAAAGGCCAAAAAGTTATCATTTTGACATATTTTTTTCAAGGTTAATGAAATCAATCAATTGCGATTGCCTAATTCCATTAAAGAACGAATAGCTTTTTTTGATTTAAACAGTTCTAACAAACAAGAAGCAAGAAAACAAGAGTTGAATAAAATTTTCTCTTATGAAACGCCAGAAGATGATCTCATTGCCATTACAAATCAAATATCATTGTCTCGCTCATCTTCAGCTCCATATGAGACAATTGAAGAAGTTGTTTCTTTGAAGAAACCGGCTTCGCATAAAAATGAGTTGACTTCACATGATTCTCATTTATTCTTGGCAAATCAAAACAAAATAGATGAAACTGACTTCAAAAAAACGTTGCTCTCAAATCGAGATACGCTTATAACAGCTAGAAGACATCAAAATGTTTCTAAACTAAAAGGATTGATAACCCTGAGGCTTTAGAAAATTCAAAGTGTTCTTCCAAAAATTCTGTTTCAGAGTTTGATTTGCCAACAATTATCAGTGAAAATTGTTTAAACATTAACAAAATCAATGAATTTAAGAAGAATAAAGATAATGATACTGAATCAATAAAAACTTTTACAAACCAATCGATTGAAATGTTACCATTTGAACCAGTTAAAGTCAACGTGCCTGAATATTCACCAATGTTCAAACGAAAACTTCTTTCTCTGCCTATCAATGCATCGGAATTTGAAAAGGTTAATTCGAACTTAATAAAGTTTTCTGGTCCTCCAGTTGTGCCTCCAAAACCTAAAATAAGCTTTGAAAGTTCAAATACGAATTTTTTGATTGAAAAAGAAATTCAACTATTAAATCAAGCTGGCGCACTGCCGGCAATTTTTAAAAAAGAAAATGATTTGAATAATCATTCAAACCATGACGATGCAAAGTCCTCACAGCAGAATGGGTATAGACACAAAAATTTAGAAAACATTACTGGAATTCAAGATAAAAATTCTGTAAATCAAAAACAAAGTTTAGTTCTACAAATATATCGCAAAAAGATTTTTCAGACATTATGGAAAATGATCATAAAGATGTTGTTGTAAGTTTTGATTAAATTTTTTAAAATTTTTTTATAACAAAAAAATTATTTTAAAGGTTGATAAAATAGTTTCCAATAGCATAGCGCCTTGTGATGACCATTCACAAATAGCCGAAATAATTTCGATAAATGGTAAAATATTTTCAGTTTCAATACAATAGATCACAGAATTTAATTTTATTGTTCGAAAAAATTTGAAAGTTTTATCCGGACAACAGGTTTCGTCTTCATTGATATTACCTTGGGAGAAAGATCAAATGGTTGCTGTAAATTTGTCTGTCGAAGATCAGACAGAACCAAAAGCACAAAAAAATAAAGAATTTTCAGAAAAACTTGAGGATTCAAAACCTGTTTTAATCACAGAACCAATGATTCAAAGCACAGAAGAAAGAATAATTTATGCAGAAATAACCAAAGATGTAACTGGTCTCGGCTTTATTATTGAAGGCGGACAAAAATCATCAATTGGTGATCGACCTGTTACGATAAAAAGAATATTCAGAGGTTTGTTTATCTGAAAATTTTTCTGTTGAAAAATAATTTTTTCAAATTTAGGTGGTCCAGTGGATAAAGAAGGAACATTGCTTGAAGGCGATGAATTATTGATGGTCAACAATGAATCTTTTAAAAGTATGACCAGAGCTGAAGCATGGAACTTCTTGAAACACCTACCTGACGGTCGAGTATCTTTACTCGTGAAGCGTTTAGTCAAATAACAAGAAAAAATTATTAATTAATAATAAATTTCATAAATAAATCTGTGATACAGCCATTGTATTTGTTTTTTTTTTCTCGATAATATTTTTAAAAAATACAATATTGTAAAAAAAAACATCAATTCATAAAAACTAACATACTAATTCTAAAAAAAAAAACTGTAAACATTAGAAGCCAATCTTTTTTTCAAAATCATTTTATCGACTTTTTTTTATTTCTAAAAACTTGCATGTTGGTTGAAACAATTATTTTGTTTTATTTCTTGATACAAATTTTTTGTTCAAATATTTATAAAATAATGTGAAAATTTTTTTTGAATATATTACAATAGTTGTTTTCTTGATTCAGCTTGCTTGCATTCTTACATTCGAAACTTAAAGAGAAACATTTTTTATAAAATGAATAACTTGTCGGATTTAACTCAAAATTTAAAAACAATTACGGAAATTCTGCTCGAAGAAATATTATAAATAATAATTTATCAAAAATTATTCGAAAGATGATTTCAAAAAAACATTTGCATATTTTGAGAATAATTTAATGTTTTTAATAATGAAATCGATTACCAAAATTAGTGAATTTATCAGTTTTAAAAATGCTCTCAAAAAAAAAAAAAAAAAACGAAAAACTGGCGTTGCTGAACAACAATTTTTTGTTCCAAAATTTTCTTTCAAAAAATTTGACAATGTTTATTCTTGAAAAAAACAGTTGTTTTACGAGCGAAATGAATTTCGATCAAGTTACTGACCTCATTTGGTCTTGGTGATACGATCTTCGGGACCAGTTTAGCACTATACCATAGTAAATGTTTTAATTCGAAAATTAGAAAAATTAAAACTTCGTTTTGAGATTTGAAACTCAAATATATCGTTTTTAATTTTGAGATATTGCAACAATAAAATTGGGGACCAATGGTATATAAAATATAGATATGAAATAGATTACAGGATTTTTGGAATCTCAAGAAATCTATATATACTTGTTAGAATAGCTTAAAAATATCATTGTTTTTATCACTAATAGAGGGCAGAGTTTTGTAGTCAAATTTGAGAATCTCGACTTTTTTTATCATGTGTTTCTTGGCCCATGTGTGCTGCTCCATTAATTTTTAACTGATTCTGAAAGATTTGAAAAGTTTTCGAATCAATTTCAATTTGAATGAATTGGAAAAAATAGATTTTCTTGTAATTGTTTGTTTTTATGGGTTTCGTTGAATAGAGTTTTAATCAAAAACATTAAATTATCTTAAGGTAAAAGAAAAAAACAAAAAAAAAACCGTGAATCTATTCTAAAATTGATTTAAGCTTTCAAGAGCTTTATACTTAATAATTAAATTGAAAAATTATTAAAGAATTAATTTAATTAAATTCATTACAATTAATGCAAAAATTTTTTTTCTATAAATTCAGCGTATCACTAGAAAGCGATATGGTAAAAAAAAATAAAAACAAAAAATTTCAATTTATTCCAGAATTAAGTTTCAATAAATTATTTCAAAGAAATTTGTATACTGTATACTGCAGCAATAAAGTGACAAATGCGTTAACTGATTTAATTTTTAATGAGTGCTTTGAATGGTATGAAGATAAACTAGGATGAATGTTTTTGTTTTTGAAGAAAAAAAAAACGTAAATATATTTTGTCAACTAATCGAGCCATAAAATTGTCATAAAAAAATCTCACCCTAAATGGTTTTCATTTCAAACTTGGAGCTCGCTTCTAAACATAATGAGATCGTTATTCTTCATATTACTATTGAACCTGTGTCTTTTTATATGTCCTGGCTGTCTTTGCCGAATATGATGTGATCGGTGATATTTTCTACGTAAATAAATGTATCATCATCTGAAATTAAATCAATCAGATCAGTTGCGTCAATGCACTGAAGATATCAACACAACAAAAGCTCAGAATCGAATTTTTATATCATCTGAAACAAATAAAGCTTTATTGATTTATAATGGAATTTTGTATTTTTCATCAATTGTTTCTTCATTAATTGCTGCCACGTATGCTGATAGAAAAAGTAAATTTTGGCCCATTCTTATGCCTATAATTGGATCAGCAATCGTTCAATTGTCAATTCTTTTCTCTCTCAATATCAAATGTTCAGAATCTAACTTTTTTTGCTTGTTATCACCAAATGGCATTTATATTCTCTATATTTGTTCGTTTGTATCGGGTATCACCGGTGGTACATCAACTTTATTGTCGACCTGTTTCGCTTTTGTCGCTGAAAAATGTTCACCTTCTCAACGAACGTCGCGAATAACTATAATTGAAGCTTGTTTATTTAGTGGCGGTTTTTTTGGATTCACTGTTGCCGGAGCAATACTTCGGTCAAATTCTAACTCTTTAAGCCGCTATAACTGGAACTTCAGTCTTTTTCTAGCCATCCATCTGTTACTGACTTTTTACATTTCTTTTAGACAAAAAATATTTTTCAACGATCCAAACTTTGCTCAACAAGTTTCGGAACGTTTTTCTATTTTGACTTCTGCTATTCAGACCATTTTTCGAAGACGACCATATCGTTATCAACGCAAACTTATGCATTTGATTTTAATCGCCTTTACACTAATTTCATTCTGGAACGTAGCAATTACTACTTTATTGTTCACTTACACTCGAAATTTATTGAAATGGCCTACGTGGAAATATTCTTATTTTAGTTCTGCTAAATTCGGTTTCTGTGGTCTATGCCTATGCATACTGCCTGTCATAAAAAATTATTTTTTTCAAAGTTCAATTGATGACAGCACAATAATTACCTTAGGTTTGTTATCTCGAAGCTTATCAGCCATTCTTATTGGTCTTGCCACTATCAATGAAAATTTGATGTTTTTTGCATTGGCTGCTATCACATTAGCTGAATATCCAATACCAGCCATTCGTTCTATGATTTCTAAAATTGTTGACACTAATGAACGAGCAAAAGTTTTTGCCATAATGGGAGCCATTCAATCGATTTGTTTTTTTACTGGGGGAGTGTTTTTTTTAGCGATCTACAATTCTATTTTAGGAAGTCAAATTAGCACAACCTTCAAAACTCCGGGATTGATTTTTATCGTTATGGGTTTGTTTCAATTGATATCCCTTTCCATATTATGGTAAGAAATAATTCTTCAACATGATTCCATCTGTTTATTTAGAGAAATTTCTATTTGTTCTAATTTTAATTTTTTTTTTCATTCCGTAGCTATGCCAAAACTTTGATAAAAAAATTCAATATTTTGAGAAGTTTGCCCACTGATGATCCTTCAACTCAAGTTTTCAGACAAGACGAATAAAAGTTTTTCAAATCTACGCTTCTTTTTTTGAAAATTATTTTAAATTAGATAAATTCAAAGAAAAAACTAGACCAATTTAAACAATTTATTTGATGGAAATTTAATTGAGAAATTATATTTATATGTCATGATTGCGATATTGAGAAAACAAACATCAAAACTTTTTATAATACATTATTTAAAAAACAATTTGATGACAACAAATTTTTATTTTGTTCAAATAAAATAAAATAAATAACAGTAGAGTAGCCAATCATTCAACAACCATTCATAGTTGCTTGCCGAGAATTTGATGAATAAAGAAATTGAATTTCATCATCGTCATTTTGGTCACTATCATCACTCATGCCGCTATTCAAAATACTCACATAGCCTATGACTTCTGAAGAATTTATTGATTTTTTGTTTTTATTTGAATTAAGTTTTTTCAATTCACGATAAGTATTTTGATGCTTTGTATCATTTGTGTTGGAATTTTTTTGTTGAGGAGTTATTTTATTCACATGATTATTTCTGTTGTTGCTATTAATATTGAGATCATTATTGCGACCATTTTTTTTATTATGACCGGAATTTGTATTGTTTTCGTTTTCTTCATCGTCGATGACAATGCACTCGACCAGAGGAGTTGTTTTCTTAGAGTTTGTTTCACTATCTTTTTTTATTTCAGCTTCATTTAAAACATTTAAAAATTCGAAACGACCACTTGCATAAATCATTACTTCTTTACAATCTTTTGGCGCACTATCTAGAACTTTGTGAAAAAACAGATCGATAAATAAATTTTCAATTTTTATGTAAATTTGACAGATTGGACAGCGGCCATTTGGCAATAGTCATGTTGAAATTTATAAATGTTTCAGCATCGAAGCATGGAAGATGTTTACATTCTATTGAACGCACTGGTATTTTGATTCGTACCGATGTTATGGGACATAATAGCGGAACTTTCATAAACTTTTCGACCAAACTCACGTCTTCATCAACAGGCACATCCAATTTAGACTTGATGATTTCTAAAGTTCTTTTCATCGTTAGCTTTTGCATTCGAACTTTGTGAAGTAAAGTTTCAAATTTTACTTCACTCACTAAAACTAAATTATAGAAATAGATTTCTTCAGGTTTGGATTTTTTAATCAACGATACAACAACTTCGAATGGCTTTTTATTGTCACTCATACCACTTTTAAATAAGTTTGTCATATCGTAAGGCGCCATCCTGATTGATGGATTTCGAACTGTTGCTTCATAATCAATGACTTTAACGCGAAATATTTTTGGCAATAAATCCAACTGCTCTTTAAGATTTCGATTGTACACACAAAAACGTAGCAAAATTTTATACAAGCTTGGATTTCGTAAATAGGCTTTAATTGTATCGAAAACTCCATTATCAAATCGTATGATATCTGTGTCGTCCAAAATTTTGGTGTTCACTAAAATGTATTTAGGCTCGTAAGAATTCATACTAATAAACTCTACTTGAGGGTAGACTTTGTTTTTTACAATTGAATTCGGAATTAATTTTTGACAGTTGTTTTGAGGTAAGGTGACAAAACATTTTTTTAGTGGCGCAGAAGCTTGTTGATGCGAAGGTATCGTTGGCTGTAGCTGTGAAGATATTGGTGATATTTGAATAGAACGCAAGTTCGCATTTGAATCCTTTTTAATTGAGCAATGTCTTCTTCTAAACTCGTGATAGCTTTTGTCTTTTCTTGTACGCAAATTATAACATTTTCGGCCATTTAATTCGTCAAAGTCAATTTCGTTTGAATTTTTGTTCATTTGGTCAAATTAACAAATAACAATTTTAAATGACAACGAATATTGTTTTGGTTTCACAGCATTGGCTCTAGCATTACTTAAAAAAAACTGGCTCGCAAAAAATGGCATGTAACATCGATAGTATCGTTAGCTAATTTTTTTTCAGATGCCTAATACAGTGATTGACGATTCACAAGGTATTTTTCTAAGATTCATTGGTTTTAAAAAGAAAATGATTTTAGTTAAAATTTTTGAAAATATTTAAATTAAAGCTTTGAAACATTTTTGTTATTTTTGAATTTTATAAAGTTGTTTGATAGATTGTGGTAATTTATGATTGAAAAATTTCACCAATTCGGTTGAATGATATTCGTTGACATTAGGGATCAATTTAGTATTTTTATTAATGCATAGGTCATTTTTTTGTGCCTTTCTACGAGATATTTCGATTTCACAAATAAGCAAATCCATTTCTATTAAATTGTATACGGATTTTATCACTAATCCAATTCGAGATTTTCTTAAAGGTGAAACGCCTAAACTCCATTGGTAGAGTTGATTGCAAGTGAATATTTTCACATCTTTATTACGCAAGTTCTGCAAAGCTATAATCAATAGACTGAGGTCGTTTTTTTTCAATTTGCATATGGACAAAACTTTGGGGTCATCAGTGGTGCCAATCGAAGATAAACCAGTTGTTTTGATTTTTGTTTTATTACCTAAATCATTTGAGGTCGATGTCCAGTTAAATGAATACTTTTGAATGAAATGTTTAATTTCTTCAAAACTATGATTAACAGAATATACTTTCGATAATTCGGTTTCAATTAAAAGTTTCTTTTTTTTAAAATTTTGTTCTAACCACGGTTGGTCCTTGCATAGTCGTTGAATATAAGAATTGAAGAATTTTT
The DNA here is from genome assembly GCA_034190945.1 of Octodonta nipae. Taxonomy (NCBI): domain Eukaryota; kingdom Metazoa; phylum Arthropoda; class Insecta; order Coleoptera; family Chrysomelidae; genus Octodonta; species Octodonta nipae. The sequence continues at coordinate 75,650 of JAVLUE010000198.1, forward strand.
GACAACAACTGAAATCTTTAAAAGGACTAATCAAATGAACTGTTCTCTGAGTCAAACGCGATCGTACTCGTTTTTCAAGAAGTTCAAGGTAATCGAGCCGTTCAGTAATTCCGATTACTAATAGTGATCGACCATGTTGACACAAATCAAGCAAATTATAGAGCAAAGTTTGCTGTCGATAGCAGAACACTTGGAAAATTGTCCAAAACAACAATAGAGCGGAAATTTTTTTGGTTTTCCGTCAAAAGCCGAAACTTTGACATTATTTTAGGTAAAGAATCGTTAGTTTTTTTCAAAATTTCTTGAGTTCCTAAAAAATTTTCATCAATATTTTCTTCGTCAAAGACATTATCATCGTGCTCTTCAAGATATCGATTCAATTGAACATTTATTAAACGCAAAGTGGTTAAATCATTTTTTCCATGATGTTTTCCATCAAGTTGAAAAGAGCTACATTGAGGTTTGAAAAATTTGAAACTGATTGATCAAAAATAACAGGAAACGATGATAAACAATGATCGATTAATGTAGTCTTCCCAACACCACTATCGCCGCATACTATGATAGAGCTAGACTCTGAAGTTTGAAATAAGTTTTCAATCATATTATTAATGTATTTGATTTCTTCATCATAACCATAGAATGAAATGTTATTATCAACAATTTGAATTTCATTTTTTTCAGAGTTCTCTGAATTGTTTTGTTCTGATTTTAAAAGTTTCACTTTGTCTAGCTGATTTTTGGAATGATTTTTATCAATTTTTTTCTTTCCAGTATAGAGAGAACTTTTTTTCTTTTTTCTTCCATCTAACACAATACGTTTGCGTTTTTTATTTTTGACCATTTTGTAATCAGAAGTTTTTTTTTGATGAAAAACTATTTTGAAAAAAACGACTTTTCGAAAATCTAAAAAAAAATTATAACGGTTAGATTCGGTTTTTTTTGAACTAATTAAAAATTTACGAAATTAATAAGAAAAATTAAAGTGAATACTTTTAGGTAATGAAAACCTGTCACTGTTTTACAGCGAAAATTCCATCTTTGATATTGAACTATCAATAAAACCTGTCTTTAAATAAAAAAAGTTCTTTGATCTTTGAAAACATTCACCTTATCGTTACTTTTTTTGTAAATAAAATTTGAGATAATTGAAGTTTACTAGCCTACCATCATCGTCATCACAGGAAAAAAATGAAAAACCGACAAATAAAACCAGAGATCTTTTGCAGGTCGATTATTCAAACCTAAAATTGGCTTGAAAAAAACGTTTTTATTCTCGAAATAAAGATTGTTTTTTGCCAATAATGAACATTTTTTTCATAACGATAGTCGTTTCATCGCTGGTCCAAATATCTC
>JAVLUE010000199.1:0-20001 GCA_034190945.1 Octodonta nipae
TGCTCTTTGATAATATTGACTTCTTTGTTTGGAGGAGAGAAAACCCAATGAATAGACAAAATAATTCAAGACCTCCTCAACAATCTTTTCGAAATTACTTACGAATGAGGTATGGGCCAATTTCAACAACAAATTTTAGAAAATTAGAAAACCTAAATAAGAAACTAGCACGATCACAGAACAGCTTAACGTTCCTAATAAAATGCCGAAATGAAGGAATAATACCAAAAATGCCATTCACAGATAGAGGTAGTATTAGAATTCAGTTGAAAACAGGTAATGCTTTAGTTAGAAATAGAATACAATACCATCGGAAATTGAAGGTAAGCCTTAAAAATAACATCATTATATAAGAAAACAAAAAACGCACATTCCATCAGACTATAACCGCATCTTTAATTGTTTAAAGGATTCATAGAGCTTGGAATTTCAAATATGTAAAAACAGAAATATAAATAAATTTAAACATCTCTTAAATGAAAAACACAAAAAATCTGTACTTACACCAAATACAAATTTCATCAATAAAAGTGTGATTAATTTATCAACTAAACACATTACACCAACATTACTTACAGAAAAATATGCCGTAGAAAAACTTAAAAAAGACAACACAATTATAATTCTACCTGCCGATAAAGGTAACGCTACGGTTATACTTGATAAAAATGATTACAACACCAAAATGATGGACCTTATTAACACAGGATCATATTCTAAGCTCAAAAAAGATCCTACGCAAAATATAGAAAAAGCCGCTAGAGACATTATAACAAAACACAAACAAGAATTCACTCCATTAGAATGAAAACACTTAACACCACACTATAGTAAACCTCTACATTTATATGGCGTTCCAAAAATACATAAAGACACAATACCAATGAGACCCATTGTAAGTTCAATAAATTCACCATTACAAAACATATCAAAATTTTTTACTAAACATAATTAAACCTTACGAAAATAATCCAAACAATTTAAAAAACACTAATGATTTTTTAACAAAATTAAAAAGCATTATAATCAACAGAAATGATATACTAGTAAGTTTCGACATAGTTAGTCTTTTTACAAATGTACCTATTGATAAATCATTACAAATTATAAAAAATAAATTACAACAAGATATTACCTTACACAACAAAACAAAACTAAACATTGACACAATTATGGAACTAACCGAACTTTGCTTAAACACTACATATTTTCAATTTGAAGGAGATTTCTATAAACAAGAATTTGGTATGGCCATGGGTTCTTCTTTACCTCCTATAATCAGTAATATATTCATGACATATTTTGAAGAAAGATTCATAGGAAAATATAAAAATAAACCAAAAGTGTGGTGGAGATACATTGATGACATTTTTGTGGTTTGGGAGTATGGTGCTGAAAAACTGCACTCATTCCTAGATTACATCAATAGTCAAGAACCCACAATAAAATTTACAATGGAGATGGAAAATTTGCATAAACTTACTTATCTTGATGTACTTATAGATAGAACAAACAACACAATAAGTACAAGTACTTATCGAAAACCTACAAATACTAATAGATATTTGAATTTTCACTCCAACCATCCTTTAAATGTAAAGAAAGGTGTTGTAAAGTGCTTATATGATACATATCTTCATCCACCCAAAGCTTTAACAAAGAAGTCAATATTATCAAAGAACATCTACTTCAAAACGAATATCCCCAAGACTTTATAAATAAAACTATAAATCAGTTAGAAAGAAAATCGCAACAACAAACCAGCACAAATAACCATCACACTAATACCAACCAAACACAAACAGACAACCAAATTATGAACATAATTCCATATATCCCAGGTGTATCGGAAAAAATTAAGCGGTTAGGAAATAAATACAGCGTTAAAACTGTTTTTAAAACAAATAATACCTTGCGCTCTATCCTCACACATACCAAACCGTTTAACGCAACCCAGAGTTCTAAAAATTGTGTGTTCAGTGTTTTGTGTGACTGTGGCCATTCTTATACCGGTGAAACTTCAAGACCTTTAGAAGTAAGGAAAAAAGAACATCAATATAACATTTCCAGAAGACATGTGGACAAATCAAATTTGGCAAATCATGTATTAACGAGCACCGGCAGCCATAGGATAGACTGGGATAAAACAAAGATTTCGTTGAAAGAAGAAAATTTAAAAAAGAGAAAACTTAAAGAAGCCAGCTGTATGATGATAAACCACACTGAAATCGGAGCACCTTCAGCCGACCTTCATTTGGACTGGAAGAATTTACTGCTAACAGAACAAAAAAACGGTAACCTCAGAGTCAAGTGATCGCCAAACGACAAATTGTCAGCGTCAAATTTTTTGACAAACAACAAATTCAAAATCAAAGCGAAAATTTTTTAGAAAAAAACCTCGAAAACAACACTAAACGATTGACAACGACTCCAGACTCGGAGTTGAAATGTCTCCATACACAGATAAGTATTACACAATATACAATACATTACTTATATACAGGAATACTGGTTGATCATTTTATAGACATCTCTTTCTCTCAGAAAAACTGTGAGGAAGAATCTCTGTACAGACAGCCAGTAATCCGGACAATTTTACGAAATTGCCTTACTACACTTTGTTCTACATATACAATTTTTAAATACTTATCTGTTACAGGAAAAAATTTGGAGGAGAGAAAACCCAATGAATAGACAAAATAATTCAAGACCTCCTCAACAATCTTTTCGAAATTACTTAATAATAATTATGTTTAACAAATTGAACAAACATATATTTCTTCTCACAAATTAGAAAATAAAGAAGAATTATTTCTAAAACAGTTATATGATACACAATTAATGGATATTGTATAGCATTAAAAATCTGATCTTATCTGATCTAAAGTATTTAATATTTTGTTAATATTACGAACTTGGTTCCTAATTTATCAAAAAAATGCAGTTTAACAAATTTACAAGATTGTTGATTAGACTGAGTACTACCCAACACACCACATGGACCTCTAAATTAATAAACAAAACAGACATTTTTGTACCCGTTCAAAGGATTAAAAACAACTCTTTCCTCACGCTTGAACTATCGTTAATTCGTATAAAACATAGTAAACCAAATTTTACTTACACCTTGCTGTTTGTTCTCCAACATTTGCAATTTCTTCATTAAATCTTCCATTTGCCGCTCCTGCTCGACATATTTCTCCTGCAATTGCTGATATTCTCTGTAATGTGCCGACAACTTATTTATAATCTTGTCCTTCTCAAAGTTCTCCTTCTGAAGTTCCTCAAACTTCACTAAAATATCATCATACCGACCGGATATTTGTATGTACTTCGCGTATATACTTCTTTCATCTTCGTCCGTATAGCGAATCGTACTGACCGTCTGTTGATTCACATGGCGCAAATGCGAAACCTCTGCTGTTAAATCCCTTATCTGTTCGTGACTCCTTCTCAATTCACTTTCGATTTCTTTAACGGTATCCTCGTAGCTCTCAGTCCTTATGCTCCAGTCCATTTCTCTCAGATGATAGCCATCGAGTTCGTTCTGTCCCCGCCTGATTTCGAACTCGAATTGAGCGTTTAAATCGCTGACACGATCCAATTCCGTTTTAAGTTTTTGAGTTATCTCGACAGCTTCGTGGAGCTGTTGCATTATTTCCTGCTTCTCAGATTCTTCCTTTTTCAATCTTCTGGAGTATTTTTCGACTTCTTCCTTGTACAAGTTCACTTTGTTGCACAGATCTTCCTTCAGGTTCTCGGTTTCGATCAAATTTAACTTTATAGTCGAATCGAACTGCATTTCCAGTTCTTCGTTCGAAGTTTGAATCAACTTCAAGTCTGAAGACAACTGCAAACACTTGGCCTCATATTCGACGAGCTTTTCCTCGCATTTAGACAACTCTTCTTTCAATTGTTCCACGTCACGATCTGAATGGATCAAGCGCCTAGTCAATACTTCGATCGTGGCTTGGTAGGTTTTTAAACTGATCTCGTACGAGGCTTTTTCTTTCGTCAATGTTTCTATTGCCTTCTCTTTCGCGTTAAGCTCCTCGCTCAGCTTTTGACGCGTCTCGTTGAGCTCTACAACGATTCGACTGAGATCACATTCCAAATTTCTGAATTTTGTTTTCATTTCATCATAGTTTCGCATTATGTCTCGGTATTTCTCTTCGAGAGAAATGAAATCTTTGTTTCTTACTTCTAATTCGGATATGATTTTGTTTTTCTCCAGCTCGCATTGGATTATGTTGAATTCGCTGATTGTTTGGCATTCTTTCAATATGGCGTCGGATTCTTTCTTTTGATTACTTAGAAGATTTTCATATTTTTGTTCGAGTTCTAACAGTTTTTCCTTCAATTCTTGTTCGTAAGCGCTTTTCAATTTTTCTTCCACCTGAAACAATTTTAAATTAATTCAAGGTATTGCTGATAACTAGACTTGGGCAATGTCATTCTTTTAGGTGAATCGTTCAAATGAATGATGATTTAAAAAAGAGTAGGTCATTCAATTAGTCCTTTTTTGAAGAGAAAGCTTCTTATCAGGGAATGAATTGGATAACTTTCATTTGTTTACGACACCGACACCACACACTACCTTGATCTTGAAATACCCATACAATTCAGTTCACTGTGTAAGAAACAGAGACCAGGTAAAATACATTATGAGTTCCTTCTTTTATAGAATATCAATAATAATATAGGAAATAAACTAATATAACTTCCAATTAATATAGAAAACCTGCACAAAATTTGCCTTTCTATTAAAAATTCCAATCCAATTCTCTTTGCGAGATATTGCATTACGGACTTGACATATGTCAGAAGTCAGAAAGAACGATATTAATTTCATATATCGGCTACAGACTGACGCGAGAAATCTCGTCAAGAAGTCTTGCCGAGATATTGAGCGAGAACCGAGAAAGTATTCACGCTTCTCGGGTGTTCTCAAGGGTTCTCGGCGTGAGTCTTTAGCGGGCTATACACATTTTGTTAACAATTTTGCCGCATTTACAATTAATTGGATATGAGCTTCAACTTAACTTCAACTTCAACTTAATAAATAGGTAAATAATTCCACAAATTTTATTTGGCATTTATAGAAATTTAAATTAAGAATTAAATTGCACATTTGGATGAATACTTGAGTCATAACAAAATAGTGGCAATTATTTTAATTCTCCTGAAATTTATAACTATTACTAATGATAACACAAGGAAATAGAAACAGAGACAACATATAACAAAAGACGTGAAGTATAATTCGTAAGAAGCTTTCGCTTCCCTCGTTCAGTCTCAAATGACTGCCGCCCTTTTTTCTTAATATAATCGGCTTATCAGGGATGGGAACACCTAAAACTATGTGATTTTGAATTAAAACAGTATTAAAAATGTACATCTACTGAGCTTACTGTATCGAAATATACTGAGTCACTAATAAGTCGACATTTTACTATGATATCCGATATGCTGTCGAAACGGTGTTTTTTTTAACTAAGATTCGGATTTCATTCATCCCATATTGTGTGGAAGCCGGAATGTTGGTCTGTCGACACGAAGCCGGCGACTGGCACTTATGAAAATTCATCGAATGGTCGAGAAACCTTCTAGAGAAATCCGAGAAGAAATATACAAATACGAAGAGCTGACCGAAGGATTTAGTTAAGTATTTGGTCGCAGTTTAGTAAACAGTTAGAGTGTGTTTCTAAAGAAACCAAAGTGTAAATAAAAACATTACAATACAATATAAATTTTATCATGACTAAATAAGTTTAGGTCGAGGTCGAAAATTCGGTTTCGACTGAAAATTGTGTTTCGGTCGGACATTAGTTAATTTTATAGTTATGAAATGTTGAATTGTCTTTTCATATTTTTCAGATAGGCAAATTTACTTTAATATTTCAGCTTTGACCTGTATCAGGTCAATAAAATATGAATAAAACTACAGTAAAAATATTAATAAACTACAATGAGACAAGATTACCATGATTAAAATTGGCGCTCCTCAAAGAAATACATTTGGACCTCTTTTGTTTTTACCCTGTTAATGATTAGTGAAATAGAATTCCAAAACACTCAATACCTCAGAATTAGGATAAATATTTTTAAAATACTTCTTGTTTACTTTTAATTATTTCAATGAAATAATACATACTATTTCTTTAATATTTCATTGTATAATCCAAAAGATTTGTATAATGGGTATACTAACATTTCAAATATTTTTCAGGTGAACACTTAAACATGTTTCTAAAACATATGAATATTTATCACAAAAACTCTTTTGAAATATTTCTAGAGTTATTGTTATGTTATTATTATTATTTACCAGTTTTGAATTTACTTTTCCTATTTTCTGAATATATGTTAATAAGACACAATTTAATATATTAAAATTGGTTCAGCTGTTTCTCTCAACAACTGTTTTTTTCAGATTATCTGAAAAACAATAAATGTCACATAATAAAAAATGTATATGGTACCACCTTGTGGCACTCCTTAACACAATGCTGTTCAAAGGACCCCGCAGAATCCTTATGGGAAATGGCTTTCGGCCAAATTTTTTCAAATTAAAATGTGTGGTAGCTCTTGAAGAGTATATCAAAAGTGCTTATGGGCACAAAGCTCCAGAGCCAATAGTTTAGAATCTACAGCCCTCTAAAGTTGACGTGGTCCAGAATCCTTAAGGGGAAATGACTTTCGGCTAATTTTTTTCAAATTCAAGTATGTGATAGCTCTTGAAGAGTATATTAAAAGTGCTCATGGGCACAAAGCTCCAGAGCCAACACTTTAGGATCTACAGCCCTCTAAAGTTGGAGCCACTTCCCATAAGGATTCTGGAACAAGTCAACTTTAGAGGGCGTAGATCCTAAACTATTGGCTCTGGAGCTTTGTGCCCATGAGCAGTTTTGATCTACTCTTCAAGAGCTATCACATACTTTAATTTGAAACAATTTCGCCGAAAGCCATTTCCCATAAGGATTCTGCGGGGTCCTTATCAAAACTGAAATATCAAATATTTTAAATAGGAATAGGACTGAAATGGAACTTCTTAAGAAATTAAATAATTAATATTCTATAAGGAACAGCAAAGAATGAGCATGCTTAAATTGGTAAATTTTGTTAGGGACCTAAAGAGGAGCTTGTAAATCCAGGTTCAATATCAGCCTAAAAAGAATGAAGTTCTAAATATTTCATTCGACATACCTAAAAATATTGTCCAAATTTGCTTGGGCATGAAAAAATTAGATTAAAATAGTGAAAAAAAAACCTTCAATATGAAGTTGAAATATGGCTACAAAATCTCCTATAAAGATTCTCATTTTTTATTTTGTGATTACCATGGAAAGATGATTCTTAAAAAACTTAAAAAATTTGTTATGTCATCAATTTGAATAAATTATTTTATGTTCATGTTAGGCAGTATCATTTCAGAGAATTTTTCAACCCACTGGAAATTTTTACATCTGGTATCTATAAACTTAGAGCATATACTTCTGGAAGTAACCAGCAATGCACAAATATTGTGACAGGACTATAGGGCAATAATACAACCACTTGCTTCCTCTATTACCCTCTTTTTTAGTCTTGTCATTATATTTCTTAGAGCATGTAGCTTGCAATGCACAAAATCATGGCAAGGCTAGGAAGAGAGGACAATAGAGACAGTAACAGTTTATTTCAATAGGTGGGTGGAAGCAGTCAATGAACAACATGCTGATCATATTTCATTGGAAGCAGCTCCCAACCTCTTGCCCTCTCTCTCTTTGATCTTACCATGACATTCGTGTACTACAGGCTATCTCCAGAAGGTACAAACTCTAAGTCTATCAACATGATTTTATGTGAACCTTAGAGCATATACTTCCGGGGGTAGTCTGCAATCTTAGAGCATACACTTCTGGAGGTAACCTGCAATACACAACTATTGTAATAAAATCAGAAAGAGGCAATAGAAAAAGTAACAGACTATTTCACTTGGTGGGTAGAAACATCCACTAAACTACATGCTAAACGTTCAATGGAAGCAGCTCCCAATCAAGTAAATAGCCTCATGCTCTCCCTATTAGCCTGTCTTTCTAGTCTTGGCATAATATTTGTACATTGCTGGAGACCTCCAGAAGTATAAGCTCTATGTTCTGAATAGGCTGCACCTCAAAGACCTATGTATATTAAAAAAAAACATTGAAAACATGATAAAAGAAAAACAAAATTTCCTACGTATTTTCACTTACTTTTTCATGACATGGAACCCTTTTAATGGATTCTGTATCTGAAGGACATTCTGAATTTGCTTTAATTCCATCATTTACTTTTTTTACATCTTTGGCTTTCTTTTTGGGTGTTTGAGGAACTGATTTAGACACTAGAAATTATACCACAACAGTAACAAACATTAAATATGCCAATATTTATTTACCTGTCACATCATTTGGTCTTTTGAGTTTCAGTTTTCCAACTGACATTCTTTTCAATTGACGCTGAAAACAAAAGGCAACTGTGATTAAGATGGTAAATATAATAAAATCTAGTTAACTAAATATGTGGCAACTTGATAAATAATTGTTCCATTTGAAACATTTATGTTATTTGAATTCCATATATTAATTAATCACCAACTCCTGGCATCCTTTTTGGTTCTTCAATTAAACATAAAACTTTTAATTACTGCTTAATTATTCATACTGACAGGTTGTAAAAACACTTTGCACATATTACTTGATTATATTCAATATTTATTAAAACAAAACGTCATATACTTTCCACCTTACCGTTTTAAAACTTGGTGTGCTTTTAATGGGTTTTTCAATATTTACTGGCTTTTTATTAACTAACTCTTCTTTAACAATAGGCTTTGGGGCCACTAAGGGAACAGATGAAGCCTCTACAAAAAACGTATTGATTTAGTCACAGAAGACAATAAAACAAATATTTATTGTACTCACCCTTTATATCATTAAATCGTTTTAATTTAGCTTTGCTAAAAGACATTTTTGTAATTAAGACTGAGACTAAAACACTTTCAACTACAACACTAAACTAAATTTCAACTAGTTATAGGTATCTAAATAAAAATCTTGTATCCCGCTTTAATAAATAATTGTATTGTTATTGTGCAATATGAAAAGTAAAAATGGGCGCTCAATTTAAGAATGACCGTTACAGATAGAAAATAGTGGGAGACCAATAATGTGCAAGTGGGGATATATCCATAGAGGACAAAAACAAAGACAAAGCTACAACAAAACGGTTCTATCAACGACATATGATTTTCATCTCTTTTCACCTGTTTGGAGGTTATTTCTTTGACATTCCACTTGAACATATGCCGAATTTAGAGTCGTTTAAATACTACGTCTAATTTAAAGGACATAAGTTACATAAACTTATGTAAATATAAAAATTTGGAAAAATGATAATAAAATTCGCTTTGCAGTTTTGTACTACACTTTGTTTTAAATAGCCAAATTTCGTACTGACAAGCAAACACCGGAAAAAGTACGAAGACATCGTTACAAATATTTCAGGATGTTAAATGTGTTGCCTATATAAACGAAAAATGTATATTAATGTACGACAAAAAATACATGCTTGTTCTTGGAATAATAACAATTCTCAAAATTTCACATAAAAAATGTCTTACATTAAATATAAATTTTAAAACTTTGTAAGAAGAGCATATTATATTATAATAATAAGGTGAAAATGTTACTGAACAGTAACCAAAAAATAATAATATTTGCAACTATAATGTGATAAGGGCATGGGCCTATCGAGGGTAGGACCTAAAAAACGTTAGCCACCAAATCTTCCCATAAATTTGCGGACTTGGCCCCCTGGACAAATAAATTTTCTGATTTGTCCCTCACTGGAGGACAATTTTTTTCCCATGTGCCCCTACCTAGGAAAATTGTTTTTCTAATTTGCCCCTCCCTAAACCAAACGCTGGGTACACCCTTGGATAAGGGATTACTTAATAGTAATTAAGTTAATTTTGTACTTAGGATCTAAATTTTACAAAAAAATCAATGACTCAAGTTCCATGAATAAGAAGGCTGAAGAGCAGAGCCGGATTACGCCGGCTCCACATGTTGGCCCCAACGTTGGCACGAACGTTCGCAGTTGGCCGACGAGAGTCGGTTTTGTCACAGGAATCTGCGCCAACGTTCGTGATCCATCCACACGTTGGCTGTGGAAGGTTGCAGAAGGTATTATAATTCATCAAACTCTCATGAAGTTTCTTAAATCAAATTATTTATACTCGGTTTCCATTAAAATAATGAACTCAGTATAAATACACTTAAAACAATTTCGATGTCAGACATCCTCAGGTTGGCACAGTCTGAAGTAATATGATGGAAGTACCCACAGATCATACAATAGGAAGTACCAACGTGTGGATACCAAGCAAATTAACCAGCCAACTTTGGCGCCAATGTTCAGGCCAACGTGTGGAGCTGGCGTTAGGACCACAGATCAAACGTTAGGACTACGTGATGCCCTAAGCAATCCACGTTTATGGGCTCCCTATCCATACGTAATTTACATTTGGTGCTGTTTTTGGTACCCTAGCCCAAGAAGTGATGCCCTATGCAATTGCTTAATTTGGTTTTGGCGAATGCGGCACTATTGAAGACCAACAGGAATATTTGTAGTAACAAAAAAAACGTTTGTTGCTGTGTTTCAAAACCTTAGAGCATTTACTTTCTAGAGATAGCCTGCAGTGCACAAATGTCATGGTTAAGACTAAGGAGTGAGAGGGCAATAGAGAGGGCAAGAGGCTATTTCACTCAGTTGGGAGCTGCTTCCAATGAAATACGTTCAGCATGTTGTTCATTGGCTGCTTCCACCCACTAAGTGAAATAGCCTCTTACTGTCCCTATTGCCCTCTCTTTCTAGCATTGCCACGATTTTATGGTTGGCAGGCTATATCTAGATGGTAAATGATCTAAGTTCAAACCGCATTGTTAAGATTGACAATTGTGTTCTGTCCATTTCAGAGCTATTGGTGTGGCTATTGGTTTGTTTTGTGTATATCATAAAGAAGTCACCTATAGAGGACAAACGCCCATGTTAAACGTTGGACGAAAGTTTTGCGCGCCTTCTAGCGACTGGATATGTAACAAAACAAAAATTACAGGAAACTGAAATACCTACTCAATATTATACTCGTAATTGGTTTTGACATAAATGTCATATGAGATTTCTATTTAGCATTTCCAATATGAAAATAAGAAAAATATATATTTTCATTATTGGAAATACTAAATGGAAATGTCATACAACACCTATATAAACAATGCATTTTTCATAATACAAGCATGAATAAGAATATACAAGGGTTCACATCAATTTAAACAAAATGTACTTTTAATTTTTTTTTAATTGTACAAACTAAATCTATACAGGTTTTATATGAAGTCAAATTATACTCCTTAAAATGCAACAAAGAACATAGTAAAGTTATGTATAATTGAGTTAGTCATACCCCAAACAATACAATTTAAACTGATATTTATATACTGTATTCAGCAGTACAGACAGCTTAAGACCTTTTCGGAGTTTTAGAAATCAAGTAAACAACTTGCATAATACAAAAAATGTGTAGAAATTTATACCAGACATATCTGCTGAAATAATTTATATCACAATACTTGGTACTGATCAAATAATTGGGCTACTATAGTTGTAAAATGTATCATTGTTAAACAGTACCATTTTATGAGCATTTGAAGTTAATAGTTTGAAGTCCAATCTACTGATTTGGAAAGAATATAAAATTAATATAAAATTCATTATATCAGGGAAAACCCTATAAGAAAATATTAGTACTTATTTTTGTTTGGAATACTTTGATTTTCTGAGTTGAAACTTTTTAACCAACATGTGTTATATCCTTATATTTTAGAAATGTCTGCAATTTGTCAGCTTTGCCTGAAACGATTGATATTCTTGTACTTGTAGCTGCAATACTTTTAGGTTCAGACTGAATATAACCACTAGTACTTGCTACAGCAAGATCATCTTCATCTTAGTTGCTGAAACAAAATGGTGTGTAAATTTGAGGTAACATTATGTAAACATGCAAATACTGATAATGCATATTTTATGCTTACCATCCTCTAACATTGATATTCTTGTTATTGTAGCTCTACCACTTGTAGGTTCGGATTGAATATAACCACTAGTACTAGTACTTGCTACAGCAAGATCATCTTCATCATTGGTAACTGAAACAAAATGGTGTGTAAATTGGAAGTAACATTATGTAGGTATACATGTAAATACTGATAATATAATAATAATTTAATGTTTCTACCTATATCAAGTGCTGTTTCGAAACATGAACCTGCCCTACAACACTCAGAACAAAGACTCGCTGACAATAAAAAAACTTTCATTATAGTAATTTTCATGCTAACTCAAACAAATGTTCTCTAATTTGGCATAATTTGAACTCAAAATCATCGTGCGAATATTTCTGCTTACCACCTTCCAGCAGTATTTTTCAAAATAATTAATATAGCTGACACTGACACATAAAGGAAAGTGAAATGTCATGTGGAATTTGCGAATCTGCACAGAACTATCAATTTGCATCCGTGCTCTGTGACAAATGTCAATCGCAAATTTAAAACAGCAACAGCGCCTTACTGCGACTGAGTGTAACATAAAAGTATTTCAACTTGGGGTATCTCGTTAATCCTCTATAGGTGACTTCTTTATGGTGTATATAACCTTTAAATCTGACACCTAAAGGTCCTAAAGCCAAGCCAAGTTATTTAAATTACAAACAAATTACTCAGTGATTACAAATTTTAGGAGTTTAGTTTTGAAATATCTCTCTACTGCAATGGATACAGATTCCGATAATCAATCAACAATAGAAAGTTTGTTAACTAATGTTCCAGTGTATTTGCAAAAAGTTCAGTGTGACACAAACGAAAAGTTAGTATATTTGTAGTCAGTTGATTATCATAAGCATGTAACTGTTATTTTAGGACTCGACCCTTTAAATGTGCAGTGACGTCCTGTCCAAATTCGTTCAAATCCTTTAAAGAACGAGCCAAAACTCCATACAAGTTTCATAGATTTCCATTAGATGAGGCACTGTGTAACATATGGAAGTCTAGATGTGCTTTGCAAAAATCAACTAATGTATCTGATATGATGGTATGTTCAGCTCATTTTTACTTGGACGATTATCAGAGGAATTACAAAGAAGAGTTTGCAAATCCAAATTTTAAAAGAAAATTGAAAGTCAATGCAGTACCTTCACAGAATCTCACCACTGTAACAGCTATAAATTGTGAAACAAACAATGACCACAGTTATCAAATTCCAGCAGAAACTGGAAATTTGAATTTCAGTGAAGTTAAAAAAATCGTTGATTTAAATGAATCTTTGCAAAGCAAATATAAAGAGCTTATGCATAAGGTCACTCAACTGAAACAAAAGTCTTTGAAAGTGTATAGAAACACAAAGAACTACCAAAAAATACTTCGCCGAAATAAAACAACTGCACAAGAGATTAGTGATATTCAAAAGGTTTTTTCCATTTCCCAAATTAAATTACTTTTAGGTAAGAAAAAAGTTTACTGGACTGACGATGATCTAGCGAAGGCATTCACTTTAAGACACATGGGTGGCAGAAAGTGTTATTTATATTTAAAAAATACCTTAAACTTGCCTCTGCCTGCATTATCATGTGTGCAAAGATGGGCATCAACTGTCAGAGAATAATTCTTCCTGATTTTGTCAAAATATAACAATTATGTGAAGTGTAAATACATTAAATATATTTTATATCTAATATGAAGTATTTTATTTACCAGTGAAGCATAATGATATGTAATGACATTCATAGAAATGTATACCGGGTGTTTCTGAAATAGGGTTCCACACTTCAGCTGTTTATAGAATTCTCAAAATAAGCCAAAAAGTCCCTATTAAAAGGAGCCCTAAAGCACACCCTTAGGAAATTATATGCCCTTAAAAGGGCTCAACCAACACTTTTATTTTCTGTTATTGACAAAAATAAATAGAGAAAAAACTATGGGTCTTACATAACTTTTTACATTAAATAACATGTGCTGCTCCGTTTGTTGACATGCAAAGCATAAGCATCCTATTAAGGTTGATGAAGGGGGTTTTTTTGGCCCGTTTTTTACCATTTGCTCTACAGATATATGAAACAATATTACATAAAAAATATGTCTTCAAATACATATTTCCAATGGTTTATTGAGTTTGAAAATTACTCTGCTCTTTAAGTTATTAGGCCAATAAATATATAATTTAAGTTAATGATAAACTGTCAATTGAGCTTTGCAGTGTTTAATTAGTAAAAATGGTGATTGGAAAATTTAAGTATACAAAATTATTGCAACTCATAAAATGGAGTCATAATCAAACACGGGAATGACAGATATGCACTTAATGTATTGCTGTACAACTGGAAATGCATCAGAGGCGAGACGTCCGTATGCGGCAGCACACCCGAATAGAAGACTTCCTTGTCAACAGGTATTTCAGAGGAAAAAATACGGGCCGAAAACCCCCCCTTCACCAACCTAAATAGGACGCTTATGCTTTGCATGTCAACAAACAGAGTAGCACATGTTATTTAACGTAAAAAGTTATGTATACCCATACATTTTTTTCTAGTTATTTTGGACATATTTGTCAATAATAAAAAAACACTTTTGCTTGAGTCCTTTTAAGGGTATATAACTTCCTAACCTAAGGGTACGTTTTAGGGAACATATGTTAATAGGGACATTTTTGCTTATTTTAATTTCTTCTATACACAGCAGAAGTGTGAAACCCGATTTTAGAAACACTCTGTATAGGTTGATTCGGTTTGGTGATAAGGAGCACTCATATAGATATATATTACACTAATTATATTTTTGTGACAGAAATTTGTTTTCATTTGTGGCCTCAATTTTGATATGGGCTTCCAGCAGTTCTATAACTACAAAAAATTCATATGTGGCACATTTTGCTCCCTTGATAATATGCCAGCATTGAAAAAATAGATCTATAGAATGTATTTATTACCTAGTGATCAATCTCAACTGTACTGCATTGGCAATACTTAATCTGTAGTGTCAACATTGAACAGTTGGTACTTAAATATTACATGTGTTAATACTACTACAGCCTATTCTGATTTACATTTTATTACACTCACAGTCTCTAAATCTCTACAATGCGACCTTAGTGTTGTAAACCCTTTCAATAGCAATTTCTACATTGTGCTGTATAACATTGATTGCAGTCCCATCTGTTGGTCCTATATGGTACTGTACAAAGTTTGTGTCGCCATCGACGACCCACTTTTCTTAATACATCCTGAGACGAACTGAAAAGTACCCTATTCTAGGGACATTTGTGTTGCCGAGTATTTGTGAGATTAATTTACCTATTATTTATTTGAAATAGTCTCCACAAAATCTTAGTGGTCTCCACAATGATAAAACTTTGTATTGTCTCATTGTTTTGATTGGGGTTAACTGGACTGTAGTTTTGAGGTTGGCTCTATTTTGCTAAAAATTCCCTTCACCAGAGAACTCTTACCTTGTCTAGTAAAAGCCCGGGAAATCTGCCATCCATGTATTTGTCTGTCGGCCTTAACCCTGGATTTTAGGCACAACTAGAGTGTCTATAATGTGATGTTGCGTAATGCGCACTCACGAGGGGGTTTACAATAAATGAGTAATAGTTGCACACGCACTTTGGGGTTGCACTAGCGAGCACATAGGGTAAAGTTTTCCCTTGAGAGTTTAGGGAGATCTGTCCACAGATCATGCAATGATCTGTCCTCGTTGAAAGTTGGACAGCGAGTCTCCAGCTCCAGATGTAAATTGTACGAGAGTCGAGTCGCAAGATTGTCCGTAGGCACCGAGCTTTTTTCCAAGCAATTGAGTTTATATATAAAGGCTCTCTCTTTTAAACATAAAGACAGCTTGTTCTGAACACTTATGTATTAAAAATTATTTAATTAAAAAATGCTGGTTCTCTTTAATTGTTATAATCTATTATATGTGCCCCATAGTCCTCAGCGTCATTATTATTATGTTCTATTTGTGTAGACAAAATATTGGATTAATGTCAATGGTTGTTTTTTGAATTTGAGGATGACTAGCCATTATAAGAGCCAAAAGATGTATAATTCAGCAACCCAATATTCTTCAGTCTGCAATTTCTGCCACTTTTGAACAATTGCTAAAGTTATTTAATATGTCTAGTGCCAGCGTTTATATTGTATTTGTAATTTATTTTTAAATCACTAAAAAATAAAATTTTTATATTAAAACAAAAGTGATCTTTAATGGTACAATTTTGTTCCCATCCTTCGACATTTTTCTTCTCTCTTGACTTCTTCTTTAGCTTCTCCACAACACAAACAAAATTGCTCATAGATACAGTTTTTTATGGAGATATGTCTGAGAGTCAGATGAATTAAATGTTTAACGGTGATGGAAAGTCCACCAATTCAACTTAATTAAATGAGTTTTAATAACTATAAAACAAGAATAACGTGAATGACAAAGAAATATGTTAGTGAAAATTACACTCTCCATCTGTCACAGCCAATTTTTAATTGTCAATTTAAGTCCAATTTGGTGACCTGCTCGAGAGTACAAAGGGCAAATAATGAAATTTAGATTTGGGGGTACATCAAGGGACAAATTTTTCACAAATCGGCCATACAAAATTGTCTCAATCAAGCTCATCTCACAGTTCAAATAAAAAAATGGATGAAGAATGTGTACATAGGAACCATCAAAACCCTATTTTCTTAACTCAGAAGACTTTAATGACTTAATAAGAGATTTGAATTTGGCAAAGAGTACGATAGAGCTTTTGGGTTCCCGTTTGAAGTAATGGAATTTTTATTGATGTTCAATTAAGGGAAAATGTATTAATGCCGCATTTACACATCAAGTTAAGCATTATGAAACAATGTTGTAAAAAAGCTAGATAAAAAATTTGAAGTTTTTACATTAAAAAAAAAGTTATCAGAAGCAAAGGTTAAAGCTGGAATTTTTGCTAGTTCACAAATTGAAAAACTTTTTGCCAGTGAAAATTTAGTAGTTTGTGGATTTTTAGTTAGTTGATTACATATCAGAAGGCTTTAAAAACATGGGCTGCAGAGTGTCTCTAAAGTACATAGGGTGCATGCTCATTTACATAAATTTGAAAACATGGGGTCAAATTCAGAAGAACAAGGAGAACGTTTTCATCAAGGCATAATGGACTTCGAACACCGTTATCAGGGCCAACACAATGAAAATATGATTGGCGACTACATTTGGAGTTTAGTGAAAGTACAAGAAAAAGCGCGGCAGTCATTCGTGACTGAACGATGGAAGTGAATGCTTCTTACGAAATATACTACCCTTCTTTCTTAGTGTCATTCTTAGTAATGGATATACATTTCAGGCGAATTAAAATCATTGTCCCTATTTTGTTACGACTCAAATATTAATCTTAATTTAAATATACTAGTGGTCGCCCAGTGGTCGAAATTCGACCCTATTTCATGAAATTGTAAAAAGTATATAAAGTTGTGGAGAAATCGGAGAAGTAGATGTAATGACGAAATTTATTCACTCATATTGACAAATCTATTGAAATAAAAAGAAAATAAAAATGTAATCAAATACTGGTATTTGAAATATTTTTGAAAAATGAATGACCCCTCAAATTTTTGGTTGGAACCGCTCCTGGCAAAATATTCTATATAATAATTAGAAGATTGTTCTTTGCAACCTAAAAGTTTTCGTCATTTGCGGTTTCAATCAAGTTCAGGAATATTAAAGAAAAGAGAGGACCCACAACCCTAGGAGAACTTAAATATTTAATACATTCTCTATTGTCCGCTGTCTGACAATTTTTTACACACCTTCGGGAAGGTTGTGATAATAATATATTAATCAAATAATTAAATTCGCATTAAAACCAGAATATTTAATACGAAAGTTACTGCAACGCGTCCGAAAAATCAATACTGATCTACTACATTGACTATTTTACCACTAAAGAATAACAACGCTTGCATGTCACTTCCGGAAGTACATGCTCTAAAAATATATCTAACGATCGCTTCCTTCATATATAATTACTCAACGTTTTGAGTTTAGACCGTCTGGCGGCGGTGGCATCAAAGGCACAGATCAAATAGGCCACACTGTCAGTTGTTTGGCATTGACAGTATGGACGTAAATAATGAATTTTTAATATATTTTATTTAATGAATGAACCAATATTAGAAATTAATAAATTATATATTAATTCTGCACTGAAAGTCGTCACTAGCTACTAAACAAAACAAAAATGAAGAAAATCTGTTGAGAGACAGGGGAGAAAATGGTACCTAATCATTTTGTCTGTGCCTATTTATATATAGATCTGCATAAGTTTCGATATTTAGTGTTTGAAATAGTTTTGTTTATCTGAATAAGTATTAGAAGACAAGATGTCAAAGAAAAGTTCGTTTTGTTCTTAGCCAACACCATTACAAACACATAACATTTATGCAAAACAATAAATATATATACTTATACATTCAACGGTAGTAACAATTCAAAATTTTTAAGTTCTTATTCTATGTAATATCTACTAAAATGAATTTTATTCATTTTAGTAGATATTTTTATTTTTTATATTTTTCATTTAGACATTATTAAAAATAGTATATTCTTCTCGACTTCAAACCCGCCAACTTTGGATTTGCAACCGTGCGCTTTAGACTGGACCACCTGCATTTAATTGAATAATGTTATTTAGAGGGTAGTATGTTGCACAGATTGGTTACTATTCCATTTAAAACTCCCTTTGATACAAATCTACACAGAATAATATGTATTGCTGTCAATAACAGTTATATCGAGTTTAAATTAACTATATCGTATATATCGATCACAAATTACATTAAAGTATCAAATTTATCTGTTCTTCCTCTCAAAGAATACTCCAATTTGTATTAAAAGTTCCGCCTGTATGTAATACATCAGTGCCTCTATTGAGTGGTAAACATACTTGATTTATTACGATAACAATACGATATAAATAAAGGACATATTTTAGTTAATGTTTATGCTTCTATGAGTCTATGTTTGTTCATAATATGAAAATTTAATGCCAAGTTTATTAGAACGAAAAACAAATTTTGTGCAGGTATTCTATATTACTTGGATGTTATATTGGTTTATTTCCTATTTATTATTGACTTTCTATAAAAGAAAATACTTAATATCTTACCTTGTCCCCGTTTTTTTACACAGCGGACAGAATTGGATTGGTATTTCAAGATCAAGACAGTGTGTGGTGTCGGTACAAACGTGTCGAAACAAATGAAGTTTCAAGTTATGTATTTCATTCCTTTGTTCATCTATTTACGTATGTGAAGTGTAGGCCTCCGTTAAAAAGCTTTCGCTCCAAAAAGTAATAAAGTTCACTTTTCAACTTTTTCCTATTTTCAAATTTTTTGTGTTTTGATATAATTGTAATATTTGATAAAAATTTAAATATAAATATATTTTTTCCGAACTGTTGATTTTCTGAAACATTGATTAGCCGCACTCCTGGGCACAAAAGTAAACTTTTTCAGGCTATATATATTTTTGTCTAAGTAATCGATAAATCTATCGAAATTTCGTACTCTCTTATCAACGTCAAAATTCGTGTTAAACTGTTTTTATTAGCTATTATTAACAATGGTCCTCGCGAATTGTCTTTTAAATGTTATTTGTGGCATGTTCTTGATTATTTTTAAGTTTTCTTGGGAATAACACCACAATTGAATTAATAAAGCTGTATATTGAAAGAAAATACCAAACGTTTCAAAAGTCGATTCTGACTTCGTTGTCAATGGCTTTAAAATATTTTTTTACTTTGTGGTGTTATTCCCAAGAAAACTTAAAAAATGGTACTTGCTTCTTGATTGAAACTTCATACTGGCGAAAATCTTTGCACAGTAATTTTTCCGTT
>JAVLUE010000200.1:0-20001 GCA_034190945.1 Octodonta nipae
CTCAGAGATTCACCACCACAAACTTTAGTTCTCTGGAGAGACAAGTAGGTACTCTATTTTCGGCAGAAAAAATTTACACCATTAGGGTCCGCAACATTCGGCAAACTTTTTGTTAAAAGACCTAGATAAATTTTTAAAAAATTTACTTAGTCAACAATTTGTGCTTAGAATTTAAAAATAATACAGACAACTCTCAGTTAACTGTCAAAATAGACATTTTTTCTAAAAATTTCTAATAAATTGTTTCTAACTTCACTTTACGTATATGAGCAAAATCTGAACTGAATCTGAATCTAGAATAAAGTTAATTTTTTCCTTATGTTCTTCTTCTTTTTAACCGACTTCCAAAAAAGAGGAGGTTATCAATTCGTCTACAACTTTTTTTTTGTGTGACGAGCGATTATTCAAAAACGGCTTGGCCAATTTTGATGATTTAAGCTACATTATATTAAGGAACATTACAGAAAGGTCCCATATAATTGTCTATCTATAACATGAGATTTACGCTTTTCTCGAAAATGAGAAAAAAAGTAAATAAGGGACTAGATTTCAGCGATTTTCAATGAATCTTCACTATTTTCTCTAAAACTGCTCAAGCAATTTGAATTTTATAAATTGTATTCTACAAAGATATATTCCAGCTTGATTCCGTAGATTTTTCAATAACACACTATTTTTCTGAAAATATATGCACCAAAACTGTAAACATCATGGTAAATGTCAAATTTTCATCACAAATACATACCTAGTTTAAGTGTCAAGATATGCCATGAAAGTATGTCGTAAAGGGTGTTTGTAATGATTTTCATTTTGATGCTTTTGAAGGCAGTTTATTTTAGAGACGAAGTTAAGTTGCAGTCGCGTGAAATTGCAGAAACTATTCCATTAGCTTATTAAAACGAAAATTTGTTATACCGGTGATCTCCTCTGTGTGGAATACGGTTGAAGGCGTGTGCGTGGTACATAAGCAGTTGTATACATAGGATGGTTGAAATATAAGTTGGAATTGAATTAGTTATACAGGGTGGTTCTAAAAATATTGTATTGGATAGCACATTACTAGTTGGGTATACAAGGTGGTTGAAATAAGAGTGGAGCAAAACTATAGTTATACAGAGTGGATATTTGCGTTATAGAACGGAGAATAATTGCAGTTATACAAAAGGCTTTAAAATTTGTCAGGAATAGTTGAGTAAACAGGATGGTTGAAATATAAGGTGGAGTATAATTACAGTAATACAGGGCGGTTTCAAAAAGTTATATAGTTTGGAACATAAATAATTGCTTAAACAAGGTGTTTGAAGTAAGGGTGGGGTAAAATTATAGTTATTGAGGGTGTATCAAAAATCTGTTATATAAGCATAAGCAGTTAGGATATTTGAATTATAGGACGTAGGATAATTATAGACATGGTTTCAAAAAATGTAGAAGCAGTTGCATATACCGGGTGATGGAGGTAAATGGTAGAGTAAATTTATAGTCATAAAATGTGGTTCAAAAAGGTGAATTTTGTAATATAGAGTAGACCATGAGCAGTTGCATAAATGGAATACTAGACATATGGGGCTAAGTAAAATCATTGGTATACAGGAATAATTTGAACAATAGAAAAATAGAACGAGTCAATAGTGTGGAGAGGATTTGTACTTATACAGGGTGGTTTTAAAGATATCAGGTCCGTTGCAATATTGTGTTGAGTTGAATTATAGTTGTACAGGGTGATTCAGAAAATGATAGACCAATAAGTTATATAGGAGAGACCAGTACACAGAAGCATATAGAGTGTGGATGCAATATAGAGTAAATTAGTTACATTTATAGAGAGTGGTCCAAATAATGAAACAATTAAAAAGTTTATTTGGAAAATATAGACAAAGAATAAAAATTGGAGAGGGTGAAAGAGAGAGAGGAAAAAAGAGAGATAGAGATAAGAATGCGCTAAAATTTTCAATTGAATTATACCTTAATTAAATCAGATAAAAAAGGAGATATGTCTGAAAATAGTGATTGATTGCACACGGTTTCTAAACTATTTTAAGTCAGCTGAAGTCGGTTCTTTTTTAATTATAAATTATCCATTACAGATATTCATTTTGCATGTTAGGGTACTCATCTTTTTCTTGGTGTAGCACTACTTCTTCTACTGCTACATTTATATGTTTAAGCACCTTTTGGGAAATAACACCACAATTCACGAAATGACTGTATATTTCCAAACGTTTCGGGGTCTAGGTCAGACCTTGTTGTCAATGGCAAAAAAACTATGAAAAAAAGGCATAATTCTAAAATATAAAATTACATTGTTTGGAAATATACGGTCATTTCGTGAATTGTAGTGCCCTCCGTATATCAGCAATTCTGAATTGGTACCATCTCTTCCTGTTGCTTTTCTGTTATTTGTAGTTTTAAAAGCTTCTCTTAGTTCTTCTAAATCTATATCATCTAGACCTCTTTCATCTGCTCTTTCTATTCCTTCTTGTTTTACATTTTCCTTGTGTCATAGTTTCTTGTAGTGTTTTGCCCAGTTATCTTCTATGTTATCTATTTGGATTCTGTCATTTTCTTGTTTATTCAGTGCCTTCATTGTCTTATATGATATTTGTTGTTTACCATGTATGTTATTTTCAATCCTGCTAATAAAACGTTCCCAGGATTGCTCATGTACTTTTTTAGTTAGTGTTTCTACATAGTTTCTTCTCTGTTATGTATTTTTTTATTGTTTTCTTAAATACTCTTAATAAGCTACTTGCTTTTGCTCTAGTGCTTGCCGAAGCTCTTCTGTCCATATTCGCAAAAATCTTTTTTTTTTTCTTAATGTTTCTGCGACTGCCTGTTCTATTGCTTTCTGTATGTATTTCCATTCATCATTCAAGCCTTCTTTTGTTTCTAACCATTCAAGAATTCTCTTTAGTTTATCGTTAGTTATAATTTGGGTTCAGTTTCTTCCACGTTTTGAACAAATCAATTGCAGTCACGACTAAATAGTGGTCTGAGCTTCTGTCCGGTCCTCTATATGCTCATGTATCTGTAACCTAGTTCACTATTCATTATTACGTAATCAATAATTGATCTAAAGCCTCGGCTCGTCCATTTATAGTTATGTGTGTCTTTTTTACGTAAGAAACTGTTTGTAATTTTTAAATTATTACAGCTAGCGAAGTCAGTAATCTACCATTTTCATTACCCGTTTCTTCCTCTTAGCATCCTAGTATATTTGGAATTGAATTATTTCAAATTCGGGAAATCTCCCATAAGATTAGTTGGTCCGTGGCATTAGCTTATTGAAAATAGATTACAACTCTTCATAAAAGATCTTAGATATTTCAATTTTTCCCTTCTTCTGGAGCGTACATAGCCACCCGTACTTTTGACAAAAAAAGTTTTTTAACCATAAGTTAACCAAACTCTAGTTCTTATATTTACACTCAAACATTTTATCGCGAAGTCCTATTTTTTATAAATTTCTTACTAAGGTGTTTATTTTTTAAGAAATCCATATATAAAGTCTTGAAATTTTAACATTTCTGTGCAAAGTTCCATCAAATGATAATATCTTATTTTTATATGATAGATATATTAAAAATATCAAAGAACATATTCAATCATTTTTATATTTCATTTTTACGAAGTTTCGGCTTTCTCGTTCTTCTAGTGAATATTTATTTAGTAAATCCTTTTAATTTTTTAAATTCTTGTTCATTTGTGTTAATATCATTGAAAACGGTTTCTGATTTAAATCTTGACACGTTTGGACTTTTTTGAAATATACATACTTTCAAGTTTATGTGGTATTATTCCCAAAAATAAAAACCAGAAATGCCACAATTTTCATTCAGAAAATCATAAATTTATCATGACAAACACTGAAGTGTCAAACTTAGATATATTTCAGAATGCAAAAACAATCATTATTACATTTATTTTCCCTAGTAGTAGCTCTTAACCGAAAACTTTATCACAGCTCCAAGTAATTTGTATCTTAAAAACGCATTTATTTTCTCTTGCCAATGTTTTAACACTTTCATTATACCATGATTCTTTCTATTATCGCTTGTTTGTGTTTATTTTTTCATCTAGAGGCTCTAACTTTGTATAAAATATAACTTGTTATATTTGAGCTATACCAAGATATCCAAATATTCTGTATAATTTCTGAGACAAATTTTAACAGTTCTTAAAAAGTTAGAACTCTTACCTGAAAAACATTTTTTTAAATTAACAAACATTAAATATTTTAATTTATAAATTTTATAATGGTTTCAATATTTGTTGCCGAAACAAATATATAGTAGCGAAATTTGCGAAAGAAAAGTTCCCACAAAAAATTTTAGAAAAATTCCCATGGGGGTGTATAAACTCAATTATATGCTTGAGATACGCATATACACCTTCTGTTACCCCTTTACGAAGAGATACCGGATGTGCAGGTTATGGGAATTAATAACGTACACCATATGGTCGTGTGAATTTCGATTATAGGTCAGAAAGTTAAGCAAGGCCCTACTCGTATGAAAATTTCTTGAATTAGCGATGAGGTAAAACCGCACCGATTTTTGCCGAATATCGGTCTGGCAACATTTTTTCAGTTGACTATAGTTGACAGGGAAAAAGTGAATTCCAAAAATTATAAAATTGTCAATATGTCAGGTATTGTATGGACCATGTTAAAAAGTAGACATTAATAATTTATGTACATTTAAATTAATCAAAATAAAACAGTTTAAATATGTTGTGCAATCAATAAGTAAACATTTACTATGATGTTTACAGCTATTTATTTTACGATTTGTTGAAAAATATTTTATTATTTATTATAGAAAAATGTATAGAATCACCTATGAATACACATTAATATATCACAATTTATAATTTATTTTAATTTTATTCCTAAAAAGAACTGACTTTAAATGAGGTATTACAAATACCCTGCACGATCAATATCCTTTTGTGACATATGAAATATCTTGACAAATAATTACTTTTTGCACATATTTTTCTAATTTTCCCTTTTACGTTATTGAAAAATATACGTAATAAAGTCGGAATACAGAGCGTTTAAAAACAAAATCGAAAAACTTTAAGAGGCGACTCCATGTTACAAGTAAAGCATACTTTGTTGTATAAATGTTATTTCAAAAGTCAATCATGAGATATCGCGATTCAAAGAGGTGGGAAAAATATGTATTCCATTTTTTATCTTAAAAACGAAAAGCGGTAGAATAATGAAAATTTCAAACTTATTGACAGTTTTCTCAATTAATGTTAAATCTTTATTTTATTATATTTATGTATAATCTGAGTTAAAATAAATTCGATTTACTAAAATTATTTAAAAAACTCAAAGGATAATCATTATTCGGGGCATAGTTGAGTAGTATTTGTTACCATCTCAGTTGCATTACATTAAAATAATTTGCCCAAGTGCGAGTTGGACTCGCATACTAAGGGTTCCGTACCACTTTCAAGATTTTAATATTCCAGTTTCACAGATCCAGGGAATGTGCATTTTCTTATATTTACCATAATATCTTTTAAAGGAAGCGTTTTAAATTTATAAAAAAATATACACTTTTTATTTTATCTGCTACATGATTCGCTTGATTTTTATAAAAATATGTGTTTACTTTTCTATTTTGGCCCCAAAATTAACATTAGAGTTTTATTTTACTACTAAACTTTCAGTGAAACCTTTTATAATATACTGTCTGAATTTTAGGGCGGGCAGATTGGAAGATAAATTGGAAAATAGGTCAATTTTTAAATAATAAATTATTAAATCTCTCAGACAAATTATTTAAAAATATGATATGTATATTTAATTACATGATGCGTTTGAAACTTTAATTTTTATTTTCCAATTAATTATATAATTTGTCCCCAAAATTAATATTGGGGTTTTCTACTAATTTTTCTTATAAATTTCAAATAAGCTCCATTACCTCTAATTATTTTCAAAATTTTAGGTAGTATGGTTTCGGAATTAAAGCCGGAAATGAGAACTGTTTATATTATTTTGTTAATACCTAGTAAACAATTAATTTAAAAAATATGAAATATATATATATATGCATTCCTCATAATGAGCCCTTTCATTTGATGAATTGCATGAGCGTAATTTTTTTATTTTCCCTTTAATTTAACCGTCAAAATTAATTTTAGGGATTTCTTCGTATTTTTCCTGTAAACAAAAAACTTTAGGTCTTATAGTTTAGGGAATAAAGGGGGGTATGTGTAATTTTTTTATAATTTTGTTAATATGTTTTAAAATATTCATTTCAAAAATATCAAAAAAATATATTTGTATTCGTCATAATGAGCCCTTTAATTTGTTATACATGACGTGTTAGAAATAATTTTATTTTATATTTTTCATGTAATGCTGTAATTTGCCCCCTAAAATTAATAGGGTTTCTCCCTATTTTTCCAGTAAATTTCAGGTGAGGACCTATATCCCTAATTTTTTTCAAATTTTTACGTCTTATAGTTTCGGAGATTTTTTATATTTTTGTTAATATCGTTTAAATAATGTATTTTAAAAATATGAAAAAAATATGTTTGTATTTGTCATAATGAGCCCTTTGATTCGATATATTACATGATGCCTTAGAAACAATTTTAATTTTTACAGTTTTCATTTAATTCTGTAATTTGCCCCCCAAAAATTAATATTAAGGGTTTCTCCTTATTTTTCCGGTATACTTCAGGTAAGGCCCCATATCTTAAATTTTTTTCAAAATTTACGGCTTATATTTTCGGAGATAAGGTAGGGGGAATGGGTAAAAAATTGTATATTTTCGTTAATATCTTTAAAATAATTTATTTTGAAAATATCAAAAAAGGGTATTTGATTTCGCCATAATGAGCCCTTTTATTTGATATACTACATGATGTGTTAAAAACAATTTTAATTTTACATTTTCCATTTAATTCTGTAATTTGCCCCTCAAAATTAATAGTAGAGGTTTCTCCTTATTTTTCCGGTAAAATTCAGATGAGACCCTATACATCTATTTTTTTTAAATTTTACTTCTTATAGTTTTGGAGATAAGAGGAAGGACGGTCGATTTTTTTTAGTTTTTCCCCCCAGGAAGTACCCCTAAAATCAAAATTTCTTCATTTATGTACTCCTGATCGGGTCACCAAACTACATACTGATACCAAATTTTAACCTTTTCCGTCCAATAGTTTAGGACAAAATGGCTGTTATGTGCAAGTGGGAGAAATCCGGAGTGATAAATATTATAAGTGTATCCGTATTTTGTATATAAGGAACCCTAAAAAAAACTGAATTTTTAGTTATTGTTATGCCTACTTTGAAGAAAATGAGCAATGGTGGTGGCTCTAACTTTATATAAAGTTAACATGACATAAATATAAAAATCGGAGTAGCATTTTTTTTTTTCTTTCACAATATATTTTTGGCTAATGAACAGGAAATTTATCCAATACTCTATGTATTGTAATGTATCAAGTTTCTACTCTTTATATATAAATCCTTTATCTTTTATTGAACTACGGTGTAAGATTAGAACACCGTGGTTTGAATTTATTAAAATATATTTAACAATGAAGTAGGTTCCTACGTGTTCCCGATGTTAGTATTATGTACTATCCTTGACCTGTTTTTCCTACATCAAAAGACGATAGTATCGTGCATCAAAATACACTATGCCTCCTTGTTATTGGCAACCAATAATACGTAATTTGAAACTCATTATATAAGTAATAAAATTAGGTTATAATTATTGAGTTTATTTTTTATAATATAAATACAATAGTTACCCTCAAGGATTAAATTATTAACATAATCTTGGAATTTGGTGTTCCATAAATTAATGTAATTTGGACAAAAATTAGTATGAAATTCTTCAAGATATTTCCTTCTTGTTATGCAACTGTATATACAACTCAGCATACAAGGTGTTGCCAGGGATTTTAATCACAACATGTACCTAACTCATAGATATGTTAGAAACATGCATTTTTTGATTAACAGTTCGTACAAAAATATAGGACAAAAATGTAAGTATAAGTCATAAACAGTTGTAATTAAAATGGAGATACATGTATTATTGAAAAATTATAAATATGACTAAGACCTGTTTAGAGCTACATGCTGTTTTTTAATAGACATTGATAGAATAATATCATAAATAATTAATTTAAAATATTCGATTATGTTAAGGACTTGATGTGATTTAATAACTCAAGAGATTATTTACTAAATAAGAGAAGTAAAACAATGTTAAGCCTAATTGAACACTTTTTATTCTTTTATTTGTTAAGATCCTTCCATTATGCAAAACATAAATATGAAAAACTAAAGTGTGTAAAAATAGCTGTTTCAATGACCAAGTAGATTGTTGACCAAACCGCAAAATATCTGTGAATAATGACTTACATTGTCGCTAAAATGACAAACCGCTAAATAAAATCCAATCTGTGGTACTAATGAATATGCAAAGAAGAAAATACTCATAAAAGTTCAAAAGGACAAGTTACGGAGAAGTATAAATTAAGTAATTTCGAAAAGATTGTTGAGGAGGTCTTGAATTATTTTGTCTATTCATGGGTTTTCTCTCCTCCAAATTTTTTCCTGTAACAGATAAGTATTTAAAAAATTGTATATGTAGAACAAAGTGTAGTAAGGCAATTTCGTAAAATTGCCCGGATTACTGGTTGTCTGTACAGAGATTCTTCCTCACAGTTTTTCTGAGAGAAAGAGATGTCTATAAAATGATCAACCAGTATTCCTGTATATAAGTAATGTATTGTATATTGTGTAATACTTATCTGTGTATGGAGACGTTTCAACTCCGAGTCTGGAGTCGTTGTCAATCGTTTAGTGTTGTTTTCGAGGCTTTTTTCTAAAAAATTTTCGCTTTGATTTTGAATTTATTGTTTGTCAAAAAATTTGACACTGACAATTTGTCGTTTGGCGATCACTTGACGCTGAGGTTACCGTTTTTTTTGTTCTGTTAGCAGTAAATTCTTCCAGTCCAAATGAAGGTCGGCTGAAGGTGCTCCGATTTCAGTGTTGTTTATCATCATACAGCTGGCTTCTTTAAGTTTTCTCTTTTTTAAGTTTTCTTCTTTCAACAAGATCTTTGTTTTATCCCAGTCTATCCTATGGCTGCCGGTGCTCGTTAATACATGATTGGCCAAATTTGATTTGTCCACATGTCTTCTGGAAATGTTATATTGATGTTCTTTTTTTCTTACTTCTAAAGGTCTTGAAGTTTCACCGGTATAAGAATGGCCACAGTCACACAAAACACTGTACACACAATTTTTAGAACTCTGGGTTGCGTTAAACGGTTTGGTATGTGTGAGGATAGAGCGCAAGGTATTATTTGTTTTAAAAACAGTTTTAACGCTGTATTTATTTCCTAACCGCTTAATTTTTTCCGATACACCTGGGATATATGGAATTATGTTCATAATTTGGTTGTCTGTTTGTGTTTGGCGATTTTCTTTCTAACTGATTTATAGTTTACAAACCAGCACAAATAACCATCACACTAATACCAACCAAACACAAACAGACAACCAAATTATGAACATAATTCCATATATCCCAGGTGTATCGGAAAAAATTAAGCGGTTAGGAAATAAATACAGCGTTAAAACTGTTTTTAAAACAAATAATACCTTGCGCTCTATCCTCACACATACCAAACCGTTTAACGCAACCCAGAGTTCTAAAAATTGTGTGTACAGTGTTTTGTGTGACTGTGGCCATTCTTATACCGGTGAAACTTCAAGACCTTTAGAAGTAAGAAAAAAAGAACATCAATATAACATTTCCAGAAGACATGTGGACAAATCAAATTTGGCCAATCATGTATTAACGAGCACCGGCAGCCATAGGATAGACTGGGATAAAACAAAGATCTTGTTGAAAGAAGAAAACTTAAAAAAGAGAAAACTTAAAGAAGCCAGCTGTATGATGATAAACAACACTGAAATCGGAGCACCTTCAGCCGACCTTCATTTGGACTGGAAGAATTTACTGCTAACAGAACAAAAAAACGGTAACCTCAGCGTCAAGTGATCGCCAAACGACAAATTGTCAGTGTCAAATTTTTTGACAAACAATAAATTCAAAATCAAAGCGAAAATTTTTTAGAAAAAAGCCTCGAAAACAACACTAAACGATTGACAACGACTCCAGACTCGGAGTTGAAACGTCTCCATACACAGATAAGTATTACACAATATACAATACATTACTTATATACAGGAATACTGGTTGATCATTTTATAGACATCTCTTTCTCTCAGAAAAACTGTGAGGAAGAATCTCTGTACAGACAACCAGTAATCCGGGCAATTTTACGAAATTGCCTTACTACACTTTGTTCTACATATACAATTTTTTAAATACTTATCTGTTACAGGAAAAAATTTGGAGGAGAGAAAACCCATGAATAGACAAAATAAGTATAAATTAAATGGAACAGTAGTTATCCCAATAATCATCACAAATTATAACTGAATTTCGTATATTTTAGAAAGAAACGGGTTTATACACTCAACAAACTTCAATCATTCTATTCTTTTATAGAACTGTGTTGTTTCATAAATCATTTGTAATCCGGTATGTAGAAAACCTTATCTATCTGATTACTACCAACGGTTTTTATACCATCACATGTTGCATCAGTCTTAATGTGTTCATCTTATTATTTATTTGGTAACAAATATTTACAGAGGCACGTTTAAATAATATATTGAGTTGATAAATTTGTTGCAAGAAAACATAGCGAATCACCTTGTATATCCTAATTGTCAAACGAAATTTACCGAACAACCCATCTTTCGAATTAAGTTTGCCGCCAAGAGCAATTAAACCAAAAGATGGCGCCTCCTATTGTTAGTGAAATTTCTAAAATGGCGGATCAAAGTTTGGTGAGATAGTGCTTCGGAAAATAACAAATAAACCGACTAAAATTTCGTAGTCACAAAGTATTTAAGAAGATTACTTTAATTACGCGAAAAACTAAAAGTCGAGCTATTTAGTTATTAGAAGATTCTGTTTCGTAAGAAGTTCCAGTTATTTTACACTTATGAATAGACGTCCACATCTCGTGTAGCCATATTTATGAAATTTACAATAATAAAACTGTCAATTAGCAAATATTCCAATGAGACGTAAGTAATTCTTTTATATTATCATTAATTTATTAGTTAAACATTAAGCGTAGACCCCGAAAGGCTTATTTGTTGCAATTCTAGTTCTTTTTTCAATGCTACCACTTGAAGTGGGCTGGCGTTGATTTCTTGTTGATTTTCATGTCAGAGGTCACGTTTAGTCTGTGTTTTACCATCTTAAAATCGAATGGTTGAAGATATTTACGAACGTAGTACGAATTCGTCGTTCCAGTTTTGCTGTTTTTCGAAGAATTGTGTGTCAATTACCTGGATTTGTTCAAGGTTACATGGGTATTCATTTTTGTTTATTAAGCTTCGGATATCTCGGAAATTTTTATGAAATCCCTTTGTATCGGTTATGTTGAAGTTAAAATTTATCTTTTACGTATTCATACTGTTTATATTTACCCGAAATTATTCTTTAGAAGTACAGTACTTAATACCTAACCTATGTATGAAAAAATAACAAAATAATTTAAAACAATATCCCTAGTAGATCTTGCGAAATTTCAACATTTATTACACTTTTATTGTTTACAAAAGCTAAATAAATTTTTGTAGTATCTGATAATGAAATCAAAACCAGTAGAGAAAACATCACCATGACAAAAAAAAAAAACAACTGAAGCTTTATTTAGGTGTTTTTCAATTTGTTGAGTGAATGTAATTGTAACTTTAACACATTTTTTTTTCTTGAAAATATTTATGTTATTTTAGTAGAATTAATTTTCATAGGATAGTTGTTTCACAGCTTCTAGGGTGGTACTTTAATTAATGTGATAAATTTGCTAATAATACTATGCAGTTAACACTTGACCTGTAAATAATCCTTGTTTTATCAAATATTGGGATTTTCCAAAAAAATAAATTGCAAAGTCACGAGTTTTAACTGCCTATTTTACTATGCAAAATGTGGTTCATAGGGCTTAACATAATTTCTTAGTTTGATTTTACTTATACATGGCTAGGAACTTCAGTATGTACATATATTTTTTTGGAAATCAGTGCTTGCTACTAAGAACTGCAATCCTGTTATTTACTAATTTGCAGTCCTGGAGTGTTGAGAGTGAAAAATTGCAGAACTACTTTTTCTCAGTATTTTTTAAATCTGACATGGTTAGCAGAAAATTTCAGAAAGTGACTAAAAAAAACTAGAAATATAAAAAAAACACCTATTTGCAATATAAAAATTTCTGATATTTGGTATAAAGAAGAAAGACTTAAAAGAAAACATAGCTTTGTTGAATTATAAAAATATGAGTAATGAAAAAATAAATATATTTTTATCTAAAGAAAATATTTCAACATAGTCAGTGTTTTGTCAGTTGGATTGCATATTTTACTTCCAAAAAATCAGCTACCATAAATACCCCTATGGCATCTACATTACTAAACAGAATCAATTTAAGACAATTGAAAGTCATCAAGGTATTTACCTCTTGTTCCACCGGACTCAAGCAAAGCCATCTTCTTTTAAATGAGGAACCCCAATGAATTGATATTTGACTTAGCTTCTGTCATGTCTGCATACTTCCATTGTGTGTAGATTTTAATTCTTATCATAATGGAACTAATGAAAAGTAGAAGTGCAAGTGTAAATAGAGTCATCTCATTGCTCCTTGAGTGTAGAGAAGTCACAGATATGATTTTGATATCATTCACTCAAAATATATTATTGTACTGCTTGCAATATAACCTTTTAATTACTGTTTTAATCTCTGTTCTTATCACTAAAGATATCTTGATTCGCTGCTTGAAATTCATTATATTTAGATGAATTTTGGAAATACAAATTTGCTGTCAGTTAGCACAACCTGCCATGGTAGCATAAAATTTACACCAAAATTTTTATAAGCTTCAGAATTTGTAACACAAAATTTATTACCTGTACCAATAATGGCATTAGTAAGTGCATTACAAACTCAGAATGTAACTTTATAGAACATTTTACTCATTACTCTCTTCGAGGTGTCATTCCTTTGTATGCAAGACAATATATATTATATATAATATACATTGTTTCTGGTCAGGGAACCTTCATCAGTTGCGCTTCCCACAATTTTACTCATTGACCAGACTGCTTCATCTTGTTTTATCTCTTAAAATAAGTTGGACTTCTTTTCTGAATTCTTCTATCTTCTCTAAAAAAACATTTTTAGGCTATGACTTGTTGAAGAAACCAACAACTTTATGAACAAGAAGTCTACCTTGGATGTATCATTGCTTACAACAAAAGTTTAAAATTTGGTAGTAAACACCAAGTTCCTTTTCCTATATGTTCTTCTTTATTCATGTTTTCACTTACTTGACATGTTTAACACAAAGTTTTTTTTTATTCAAAACATCTAAAATTCCTTGAAATCTTTGTACAAACAATTGATGAAATGACTCAATGCCACAATTTTCATCACTATACTAGCAGCATCTATTATGGCAGTAATATAAGTATTTAAATGCAAATCAGATTCATTAAGTTTCTGTTTTAAGACATCTACACAGATTTATGCAGCTATACTACCTTACTTTGTATATCTGTGGAATTTATATCAATATTGTATGCAAGATGATGTCCACTTGTCACCAACTAAAGTCTGTATCTTCAGTGTTGAGCTCTAATAATCCTGTCATAATTTTCATTTTTAGAGTAAATTTGTAGTTGAATAGAATTAGCAAAATTAAATAAAGCAAATCTAGTATGAAAAGTTTTCTTAAATCAATGCCATACAAGTGGAAAAGCTGTCACAGATGTAACCTAATCTAACCAAACTTCACTCAAGGAGTAAAAAATAAAGGTATGATGTAGGGTTCAAAATTTTCTGTTTATACATTTCATCACAAAATAAAATTTACATTTTTTGATATTGCCTACTATACCATTTTCAAAATGCCCTTTATTTTACATCTTCTCCTGCTCTTAGTCCTTGAGAGATTCGA
This sequence comes from Octodonta nipae, assembly GCA_034190945.1. NCBI lineage: Eukaryota > Metazoa > Arthropoda > Insecta > Coleoptera > Chrysomelidae > Octodonta > Octodonta nipae. The sequence goes on from JAVLUE010000200.1 coordinate 14,089, forward strand.
AAATAATAAAAAAAAAGTGTTGCAAATTTTGGCATTCTACTACATTTTCAATGATTTCAATTGAATTGTAGGGTTTTTATTACAAGTAATGACACAGAATTCTGAGTTTCTGCATTACATAATTTGTTTCTAGGTTTATTAAACGGCAGTACAGCCAAACATCATTTTATTCCACTGTAATCTTTCAGGGTAATTATTTGAATGAGTTCCTCAGCCTCTTAGTATTACTTACTCTAATGATTTTATTTTCACTCTTGGGTTCAGTTCTTGGATTTATTTAAAAACACAGTCCCACTTTAATTTATTTCCACTACTTTAACACAATTTATATTCACAGAACTTTTTACGTTATACCAATGGCAGTCGAATACTGAATGAATCCCATAGCCAGCTGTCCGTATTTATACATTTCTCTCGGAATTCTCGAGTAAGTAAACGAGCCATCGGGAAATGTATTCTCGAAACTTCGACAAAATTCGACGAATTCCCATTAACGCTAGGGGTCGGCTTCGGGTCGATAGACAAACAATATTTCGGCAATTGGATGATGGCCGATTGCACCAGCTATCTCGTAACATTACTATAACATAAATTGTGACACTAACATATTAAGCTTTCCTCAAAAGAGAAATTTCAAATGGATTGAAAGACTGCATACCTCATTATTTTTTGTATTTTAACTCACATCAATTGTCAATACATTCATTTTCTTTTGTCAAAATCTCTTGTTCAGCTTAAATAGTACTAGTAGTAGTTTTTTTTAAATCTTTTTATATAATGTCAGAAATAAACAAACATGATGTAGCAGCATTTGTGGGTTTCAGTTCTGTAATCAGTTTTCATATACTACATGCAAACTCAGAACTACCACACTTATATTTTATAACTATTTCAGCTTTTTGCACTTTTTTCCTACTACTGATTCAGTACTTTCTTAATTTGCAATATTGCATTGATCATGTAAAATATAACAATCAAATATTGAACAAAGAAAAATTTATAAAATAAACCAATAAAAATAAAAGTTCAAGGACATTTTGAATTGGAGTGTTTGTGTTCTTAGAAGAATCATCTGAGATTACGAGTACATATATATTTTCAAAAATGTTGCTTTCATTCAAAGTGTACATAGAATATGAACGACGAAAAAAATGTAACTCTTCAGGTGAAAACGACTCGCCTTTAATGTATCATTCATTCAGAAGAAGCAGGTAAAAAACAGTATAAACAAACCCTGAATCGTTGGTCTCTAAGAACTCTGATATTGAACTTCTTGAAATTAAATATATTTTACCCAGTACCCTTTTCCAATAAATGGTTATTTATACATGATACCAGCAATGCTATAAATCATCATATTTTTAAATACTGAAATTCTTGGGTAAATCCAGGTAGAAAAATTCTATCTGAATTGCTATAGGCTCAACATATTGTAAAATTTTTATTTACACTTCGCGTTCTTGGATTTATTTAAAAACACAGTCGAACTAACTCTAATTTATTTGGACTAATTTCATTTTTATTCACACGACTTATATACAATTTACTTTGAACACCTGTTATTTACTAGACGGCGATCTAATACCGAATGAATCCTTTCTCCAGTTCTCCATATTTATATATTCGTTCTCGGAATTCTCTTGGTTTCTCGACCATTCGATGAAATTCGTTGGATTTCCATAGGGCCAGCCGATGGCCTCGGTTCGCCATTCCAACATTTTGGATTCCACGAAAAATCAGATGAATTCCCGTCACAATATTTACTCATTTCTTACTTTTTAATGATTAGTGAAATGGCTTTAAACACTCCAAATAAAAACACAATGTAACTCTGTCCTCTTGGAAGAGACATTAATTATACGAGGTTGATTTAGTTTTGATGTAAGATCTGAAAAAATGTAAACATACGACAATTTTTGTAGAACTTGATATTGTAGTGAAGAAATATAATTATTTATTCCCCTTTACGAATACTTTTGTGGTACTATGCCGACTTTGTTAATTTATTTACAACACAACATGTAGAAGTTTCCGAGAAGCAAGCCATCGGAAACTTAAATCAGACTTGTCAACTGTAACCTCTTCGGCCTGTAATTGTAGGTTAGAAATCAAACGATAAAAGTTAACCTTTCAGAGTCATTTTCAATATCGTACAAGAACGCCAGACAATGCAGGGGTGGGCAAATGGTTGGAGCACTTTATTTCTGGTTAAAATTTAAGTTGTAATGAAAAATGACCCTAACAGTAGTTTTTCTAGTGTTTTTCTTTAGTCTGTGGTACAAATTCATTTTGAACAACTATTACCTCTTATATCCTTTTTGGCAAGTTATCTTCTGCTTATAGCAATGTATTAAACAACTTGTTTTGAAAGTCTTTATTCCATTATATTTTTGCGATATATATATGTTTTTAGTAATTCTTTCTATAATCCTTCCATTCACATTATTTTATGTTCATGTCTTTTGCTGTTCTGCAGTGTTTTCATAATAAATTTCTGTTGAGGTTATCGAATGCCTTTATCTTTTAATTATTATTTGAATTTATCCAATATTTGATGATTTGTTTTGCTCTTGATATGTCATATGTTCGGTTATTGCTCTATTTTGAGTATCTTGGTACCTATCTTGTATGAGGTGTTCAATAAACTTATTGCCTGCTAGTTTACTTTATTAAAATGGGAATAACATTGGCGCGTGTCCAGTCTCGCCTGTCATTTGGGTACTCATATTCCATTATAGGGTTCCGTATATCCGATATAAGGAAACTCTCATACAATCACTCCTGATTTCACTGTCTTTCACATCACAGGGGAAAATTTACAAAAATCCACCATTCACCCTTCCCCTTATCTCCGAAACTATTGAGCCTAAAATTTTGCAGAAATAGGGAATATAGATTACTTTTATGCTTTTTTGGGCAGTAACACCACAATTGAAATAAAGCGACGTATATTGAACGAAAACTAAACGTTTCAAAGTCTATTCTGACTTCGTTGTCAATGGCTTTATATTTATTGATGTAAATTGCAAAATGAAAATTTGATTTACATCAATAAATATAAAACCACTGACAACGAAGTCAGAATAGACTTTGAAACGTTTGGTTTTCGTTCAATTTACGTCGTTTTATTTCGATTGTGGTGTTACTGCCCAAAAAAGCATAAAAGTAATCAAGAATATGCCACAAACAACGTTTAGAAGACAATTAGGGAATATAGGACGAAGGCCCAAAATTTACTGGTAAATAGGGAGAAACCTATAATATTAATTCTGAAGGGCAAATTATAGAATTAAAAAATAAAACGCATCATGAAAGAACACAAATATATTTTTTCATAATTTAAAAATAATTAGTTTAAAAGATGTTAACACAAATATTAAAAAAAAATTAAATATAGGACCTCCCTTGAACTTTACAGGAAAAATAAGAAGCCTAATTTATTAATTTTGGGGGGAGTGGCAAATTACAGAATTAAATGGAAAAAATAAAAAAAATGTTGCAAACGCATATATATTAATTCAAAGAACTCGTTATGAGGAATACAAATTTTTTTTTTTCATATTTTTAAAATAAATTTTTTTAAAGTTATTAACAAAAATATAAAAAATTTACCTATTGCCCCCTTTATTTCCAAAACTATAAGACCTAAAATTTTGAAAATAATGTGGGGGTATTGGCTTCACTTGAACTTCACATAATTTTTTTTTCATATTTTTAAAATGAATTGTTTTTAAAGATATTAACAAAAAAGGCATAGCCCCCTTCGTTATTTTCGAAGACCTATAATTTTGAGAAAATAGGGTATAGAGCTGCACTTGAATTTTTCAGCAAAAATAAAAAAATTAACTTTTACGCGTCATGTAAGATATCAAATGAAAGGGCTCATTATGAGGAATGCAAGTTTTTTTGTCTTCATATTTTTAAAATATTTGTTTAACAGTTATTACCCCTTATATCTCAGAAATTATACGACCTAAAATTTTGAAAAAAAGGAAAAATAGAGCCTTACTTGAACTTTACAGTAAAAATTAGGAGAAAATCTTGATATTAACTGGTATCCAAATTACAAAATTATATAATTTTTTTCAAATAGCATTATGTAACATTTCAAGTGAAAGGGTTGATTATGAGGAATACAAGTATATTTTTTTCCTATTTTTAGAATAATTTGTTAAAAGTTATTAAATAAATTCAACCAATTACCTCCTATATCTGTGAACCACCTGCGCCTAAACTTTGGAAAAATTTAGAATATAGAATTTCACTCAAAAACAAAACACAAATTCACTTAATCCGAAAATAAAACATGTTATTTTTAGTACACTAGTAACATAACATATCAAATGAAAAGAATCATCATAAAATTGCAAATACCTATATTTTTTTTTGTATTTTTAAAATCATGTGGGTAAAAGATTTAATAGTTTATTTCTCAAAATTTGTCCCATTCTCCCCTTTATCTTTCAAACTGTTGAGCCTAAAATTCAGACGTAAGATATATAAGGCTTCACTTAAAGTTTGTTGGTAAAATAGAGCAAAAATCTTAATCTTAATTTTGAGGGCCAAAGTAAAAAATTAAATAAATAATCTCATAAAAATCAAGTGCATCATGTAGCAGATAAAATAAAAAGGCTCGTTCTGAGAAATAAAAGTGTATATTTTTTATAAATTAAAACTCGTTAGTTTAAAAGATATTATTTAAAAATATAAGAAAATCCACTTATTCTCTGCTTGTCCGAACCTGAAATGTTATAAAAATATTTGCTTTGATTTACCTACATTGTATCAAATCTCAAAGGTAGTAGGAAACCCTTAGTCTGCGAGTCCAACTTAGTTGTGGATAAATATCGCCCCACCTTTATTTTCTGACTCATTTTTTTTATCTAAACAGCTAATATTATTACGGACTCTAAATTTTATACTTATTTCGGTTTCTTGAATATTCCTAGCTTGTACGCAGTCACTTATCTTGCGTCCGTAGATTTTTATCAGTTAATCAGTATTTGTTTACAGTATAAGAAGAATGATGTTGCTCAGAAGTGTATACCGACAACTTGTACTTATTTAATTTTCTTTTTCAGATGGGATGGCTAGGCAGTTTTTTGTAGCAGTAAACCATTATGGATCCTGTAGGGCCATGGTACGCTTCCTATAACCGCCTTGCCGGCGTGCAAGCGGGTACCGGAAGTAGCGAATTACACAATCATCTCGCGACGACAACAGCTGCCGGTGCTCCACCGACGACCACCGCGCAAATTCTTCCCGGAGGCTTCCTGTCTCCACACCCCGTCGGATATGAATCGGTATTCCCACTGTTCCACCACGCACCAGGTGCCAAGCCGGCCGCCCACTACGTCACCCAGCAGCGAGCTCTGGTGCAGGCCGCCGCCAACAAGCAATCCGGCGAAGCCGAGTTCCATCCGCAAGCTCAGGCGTTCTTCGAACAAGGAGCCGCCGGTGCTTGGCAGCAGAACAGCCCGTTCGGCATTCTACCACACGAAAGTGTCGTAGCGACCACCACTGGCAAAACGTACGAAAACTTCAACGCCCACTTCACCGCTAACAATCACCTCAACGCTCAGATATCCAAAGCCGGTTCTAACAGGTCGCAGAGTCCTCAAGTATCGACGGCTGCTTCTACCAAATCCAACGCATCACAACAATCCAACGCTGCGACGTTCTTTCAAGTGCCAGTTTCGATCTCGGAAACCAATTCGAATAACAATAAGAATTTTTCGAATTCGACCTCGTCGAACATCCAACAGTCATGTATAGTGTCATCGCCGAACGCTGCGGCGGTATCGAAGGAGTACCGAGTACCGCAACCGCCTGCGAGGGCGTTTCTGAACTCGCCGAACGCCAATCCCAATTCCAATCGTACTTCCATCGAGAAGGCTTTCGCCTCGCCGCCGG